>DF243277.1:0-42673 GCA_000507305.1 Breviolum minutum Mf 1.05b.01 | reverse complement strand
ACAAGTACGCAAATATACTTTAAAAGTACACAAATACACTTGCAAAGTACAAAAGTATACTCTCGACGTACAAAAGTATACTTTCAAGTTACACACAGTATACTTTTAAAGTACACAAATATACTATAATGTACTTTCAAAGTACAAAAATATACTCTGGAAGTACAAAAGGATACTTTCAAAGTACACAAATGTACTTTCGAAATACAAAAGTATACTTTCAAAGTACAAAGGTATACTCTCGAGTACAAAGGTATACTCTCCAAGTACAAAAGTATACTGTCAAAGTACAAGTATACTTTCAAATTACACAAGTATACTTTCAAAAAACAAACGTTTACTCTGGAAGTACAAAAGTATACTGTGGAGAAAAAACCCAACAACAAGGTTGTTGAGAGTGCTATTTGATTCAATTGATTTACTTGCACTGTTTGGGGTCTATGCTGGTATCATTTTGTGGCTCCGAAAATTATTGTCAAAAAATCAGTGGGTTCCATCGTTTCCTCGAAAACCTCAACTGACGAATGAGGCTTTTCTCATTATGGGCTACAACTATGCTTGGCTCCTTAGTGCCAGCTATGTGGACTTGTCCTTGACCAATGCGATTTTCCAGCTTTCCGTGGTGCGGAGCCCTAGGAGCGTTGTGCTTTTGCAACATCGAGATACTGACCACATGTGTGGGGATTCTTTCATCGACCATTATAAAGATTTTCAGTTAAATAACCGGTATAATGGAAGGGATTTTTTTTTTTCGTGGCTCAGAGGTCGAACGAAAGTTGTTGCGACATTTTTTTTTCAGCTATCGAGAGGGAGTCAGCTTAAGTATCAATTTGTGAACTTTTTTTTTTCCAGCTCTTCATTCTGGTGAGGCTTTGGTTTATCTGTGCAGCATACAACTTTTTGCAGAGGCGTCGAGCTGGGATGTCTTTAACCAAAAATCCCATGTCGTCCGACCGGCAGCCTTTTTTCGAAAAAGGCAGTGTCCCTGAAGCGTGTGGTGGGTGTGCTGCTGTCTGTGCTGGGTGCCTTGGTCACCGAATCTGAAGCGAACCAAATCAACGAGGTATATGATGTGACTGCCTACCATTGTGCTTGAAATTTGGGGATTTCCAAAAAAACCAGAAACATCCCGCCGCCATCAACAGAGACATTGTGGCTTTTGGCATGGGTGTTTTGCTAGTGACATATGAAGCTCCTGCAATGGCGATAGGGAGAAAAACTGCACCGCTGGAAAGTTCTGAAAGGTTCCTTCATGGCAAGTGGGGGCGTGCCATCGGAAGGCTGGCGGATCTGAAAGGACTCGGAAGACATTCATGTCATGCCTTAGGGTGTGAGTTTCCTAAAAAACAAGTGGTACTATCCTTAAATCCAAATTCAATATGATTTAGATAAGTCTAGGATTTGCTGTGCTCCCTTCTATCCCTACCGGAACCATTTCACTGAAGTCCAGGTAATGCAACTTCGAGCATGATTGGTAGCTTCCTGGCTCTTGTAGCTGCGGGTGGATACACTGCCTATCAGGTACTGGTGTGGGTTTGTGAGAGTGAATTGCACATTTCATTGGCAATTCATCGACCGGTTGTTTCAATTCGTGACCTTTTCATTCCCAAAGGTTGGAGATCACGATTCACCTTTGAAGGGGTCACTTTTTCACCATCCCAAAAAGGGCACAAAGGTTGGCAGAATTGCCAGGTAGAGATGTAAGCAGCGCCAATCAAATCAAAATTCCCTCACTCAAGAAACCACTGGCGCGCGTGGTCAGCGGATATCTTGACACAAAGAATTGCAAAAACCTAAGACACCATGTGACACCAATGTTTGTTTCACCAGTTTTGGATCGCTGCAGGTGCTGTTCCGATGGTCCTTTGGGCATCTGAAATCAGATGCAGCCTTCTTGGCTCATTTTGGTGCGTGGGTAAGCATTTGGCAACTTGGCTATTTTTTTGATGCAGCCGATACAGGATGTTCGATGGACATCCCCTGGGCCCAAGGATGCTGGATTCCTCGTCACCACCGGGAATTCTGAACTCAACCGACTCATTTGCATCCTCGATGGGGGTAGATCGAAGATATGTGTATGCATTGATAGGCAATCATGTTGGTTCACGCACTTTGATTTGCATTGATTTTTTTTTTGTATTTTTTTGTCATATACAACAGCGTAGCAAACCTACCTGGTATTCTTCGAAGGTTAAGGCTTCCGTTGTTTCAGAAAGCCGTTTTGCTCTTCGGCAAAACCCTGAAAAGTTGGGGTAGATATAAGGTGGGCCCCGGATCCATGTGTTAAAGGGAGTCATGGGGCCCCCAAAAAAATGGCAGAAAATAAACGGGGAACTGGGCCTTATAACCCTACTTATAGGGGTTAAAACTTATATAACTCCACTTATAACTGGTAGGGGCCCACTGACTTTGCAGGGGAAATGGGTAGGTGGAAGTAGGTGGTTCTGCAACTTCAGACACCCGTCCCGCCCCCCACCATACAGCAAAACTAAATTTCACACAGCAATGTTCAATGAAACATCCAAAATAAAAAAGCCCAAATTTTTAAACCGAATATGATAATTCTTATTCAAAAGTGGTCTAGAAATTATTATACCGATTCTTCAAGAGTTTTTCTTATGTTTATCTGCCACTATGTGTTTTGCCATGCACATTTTTAAACTGTACATTTGCAAACTTCACACACTGTTTCAAAATATTGAAGTCTTTTCTCTCTGTGTCGTTGATGTTTCTCTTTCTCCGAATCCAAGCATCTCATGCAATATTTCCAATCTTCATAAAACAAATCAGCATTCTTTGAAGCAGTAGATCTCCTACACTATCTTTTCTCCATACTACATATGTATATGTATATTTACTAGTCATTCCGTTAGTCTATACAAACCCAACTGACGTGTTTCAAGTGCGGGCGCTAGTCTCACGGAAAAATTCTTGCACATGAACTTGGGGAGAGCCATGCTCATAGAAAAGCAATATTCATACAACTTGACCCATAGATTTTACACATAAGTTTTAGGATAAGATTTATTCAACATTTTCCTAAACTTATTTCAGAAAAAAACACCACCATATTTGCAAAAAACTCCACCATTTTTCAAACAAAACGGCCACCATTTCCACGAAATTCCCACCATTAAAAGAAAAGCCATCATTTTTGTCAAAAAGCACCACCTTTTGTTAAAAAAGCGCCACTTATTGATGAAGCATCATTGAAACACATATCGGAGATGCTATTCTTTTAAATATGCAATTTATATCATGTTTATACGTACATTGCTTTTCAGTAAATAATAACAATGCATCTCAATGCTCTTCAACTTTTTTCGCATCAGGCATTTGCTGGTGATTCTGCCATTGGTTTGGGCAGCTGATGTTCTTGGTTTTGAACGTCTTCAGTGGTGACTTTGACCAAGCTGGGAAATTTTGAGATGCGATACACCCCTCATCCTTGGAGGATGGGCTCGGCCCAGGACTCGGGTTTTGTGGTTAGGATCATCACCCATTTAAGGCCATGGATGGCAGGGGTGGGAATAAAAACCCGAGGTCCCTATAGGGGGGGTTTTCCAAGGATATGCCATGGTTAAACACTGAACCGAGTCCAGGGATGATCCTTCAAGTAGTGAGTGGCGCTGATTCTTGGGACCCCACCTTAGAAGGGTCCCTCGGTTGGAAGACGAGGACCTTTCCTTTTGGGCGGCTTCCTGACACAGTTTCAGGGAGGGTAACTTGGAGGACCATCCCAGGACTTGTAAGGGGTGAAGAACCATGGTGATCGTAAGTCCCCTAAGTAGAGGTTGTTCCCCTTCCAAATGGCCGTTTTATGGCTTATAAATGGGGGTCACTATAACCACTTACTGACTGGGATGATCCTCCAAGTATGTACCCTATAGAATTTTCAGGTTTGTGGGGGATCCACTCTATGTGATTCAAGATTCATGAGAGCCACGCTTCTAGACCCCTTGAGGTTGTGAATTGCTTGTTGGCTGTTTTAGTACCATGAGGGTTGGGGACATGATAGTCTCTGCTGAAAAAAAATCTTGAACTATTGACTGGCGATGTCTATACAAGATGGGCCCCTACTAGTTACAATGGACTTATAACTGATAACCACTATAAATGGCCTAAATAAAAGGGTATATCACTGGATTTTTTCACTCTGAAATAAGTGGAGTTACATTCTGGTAAACTAACATGGCAATGGAAAATGGACCCTTTGAAGATGTATTTCCAATTTTACATGGGGAAATCCCATCCAGCTATGTTACACCAACTTTGGTAGCCCACTTTGTTGAGCAACAGCAAGCTTCGAGGCCATCCGGGACTTTGGTCTTGCTTGGCACTTTTTGTTCCGCTTTAGTGGCTTTTGCAGTGAATGCACCTCGGCTGTAATTTTTGGACGGAACATTTTGTTGGGTGCCAGGGGCAATTTTTGGTTGAAAAAGACCCACCCTTAGCAGAAGGTTGTCAAAGAAATTTTGTGGTACATCCAACTTTGGAATATGCTCCGGAAAAGTGACAATCGCTGATTCCAATGATTGACCTCAAGGGCTTAAAAGGTCGATAGCACGCGCTAAGGAGTTACAGGTTCCGGAAAAACGAACGGCTGGTTCACCATTTTGAAATCACATCGAAATCCGGAAAATCATTTGAACCATCCATTTTCCTTTCTTATTGGTCAAAGTATCTAATTTTCCAAGGTGTAGTTTAGGAACTGAAGTTGTTATTGAAATCACTGGGGATCTTGGGGTTCCAGCCGTTAGTTTTCAATTGTGTAAGACCCTGAGGCTCTGAGTTTTTTTTTTTTTCGAAGCTAAGCCTGCGCTTCTCTGAGGCTTTGTACTTGTGCATTGTAGCTTGGCATCACAGCGGGTCTGGATATTCCTTGGGTGTTGTTCCCCCCCGGTAACAGTACGAAATGATGGTTTATATAGTTCGGTTGGTTTAGAATGCTGGGATGACCGAAAAATTCTTTGTAAAGGTGTCCGTATAGAACACCTGTTTTGGTCCTTTTTGGAGGACACACCGCGTCACTTGTTTTTTTCCAAGGTCATGTGGGGTTCACCTATGCTGTTGCCAAGCACCTCAGCACTTTCAGTGCCCTTCACAGCAGCATGGCAACACTTGGCATAGAATTTTGACTCTGCATGGGTTTTTGAGTCTAAAACCAAACCTTTTAAGTTGAGAGCATTTGAAACTACTGTTGGCTGTTGATGGTTCAGAAATCCGGCTAACCAGTTGAGGTTGGTAGTTAAACCCGCTTTATTTATATACAAGGTTTTATTCATTCCAGGTGGTGGAGGATTTCTTCCATCAGCAGTATGGTGAAATGAGGGGAAGTCAACTGACAGTCATGATAAGAGGTCATCAAGTTGGTGGGGAGAAAACCTAAGTTGTGGATTGCCACATGTGAGCAGCCTGAAAAAAAGGGCCCAAATGGTGGTTCTTAAGTTTTTTTTTGTAGGGGAGGAAATACGACCCAGTTATGTGGGAATTATACTGCAAAAAATAAACCAATATAAGGATCCCGTCATTAGCCAACCAATATTTCATGATTCATGTCCGCCAAGGGCCTAGGGTTTGAAGAAACCTCACATTGCTCGAGGTGTTCTTGGACATGTTGCTCCATGGGGCACAGCCACATTTGCATGAACTCTTTGGGCAACTCTTAGTGCTGCTCTCTGTGGCCGGACAACTCAGAATCTTCGAAGCTTCGAAAGCGTGTTTTTTTTTTCGGGAAAAAGCGCGTTTTTTCAAACACGGGGAAAGGTCGTTTTCTCAGCTGCCAAGGTCTTGATTATGCAGCTGCAATTGAGCATTCCAGCTGTTGGCAGTCAATTTGGAGCTTCGAAACCACGATGGAGCCGCTGTCGACGCTTCCAACCAAAGTGTGAGGTCATGCAGCTTTAGCGGATTGCGGGGGCAACCTTCGCCTCGGGCCTGAAATAGTTGGATCCAAAGTGATCCAAACTCATCCAACTGATCGATAGCTTCACCGTTGACGACCTGCTTCCCGGTCTGCGTTGGTGGAAAGGAAGGCCCTCTCGTGACAGCAGATCTTCCCCAACCTTCATATCGATTTTGTAGGGTTTGAACGTCTTTCATGAATCGTGTTTTCTGCGGTCCAATTGGCACGTTTTGGGCGTCCGTAAATGTCGTTGTCAATGGAGACCTGAGAGTTCAACGTTTTGGCTACGTATACTCTTCCTTCGGGACGCTGAGGCTTGGGTATCCCCCGGCCACCAAGCTCGCTCTGTGAAGCACTTTTCTCTTCATGCAAATTGGGATAACACCTTAGCTGCTTCCACACAACATGTCTTGGTCGCCGCTGTTGGTTCCGTGTTCACATGCATTTTGTTGGAAGGGTCAGGCTACAACACGACTTTTCACACGCCCAACGCAGCAGGTGCTACAAGACCCAAGATCAGCCAAGTGGTGCCAAGTGGAGCAAGATGCGAGGCGAGCTGCGGCGAGCTGGGGAGATCGAGCCAACACCAAGGATTGGTGTATGAGGTCATGCCTTCTCAGATATGGAGATGGCATATGATCTTTTGAGATGATGCGACCTTCCGTTGCGAAGTCGGTTGGCCATCGCCGTGCAGATGCGCAGGGGTCGCCAACCAAAGAGCTGGGAGAAGGAGGGAAGGCGGCGTTAGAATGGTTGACTAGTGCGCATGCCCGTCTTCTGCATGAGTGGAGTGCGTCAAGCATGTCACCATGAGCTGCGAGCATTTTGATGCTGCCGTGGTGCCAAGTGGAGCAGATGCGAGGCGAGCTGCTGGTCGTAGAAGTGCCAGGCCCTTGGCAGGACAGTGAGAAGTCCTGCAAAATCAGGGTCGTACACCCTGTACAGGGGGGGGGCGGTATGATGGAGTTTTTCCACAAGGAGATGGCTACATTGCCAAATGCCCAGATGATAAGTCCTTATGCATCCCAACTCTCATAGCAGGTGACCGTTGGAAATTGGAGGCGATGATGAAAACGCACAATGCACAGCTGCCAACAAGAAATTCAAGTCCAGAAGCAGTGATGTACATTGAAACCGATTTGCTTGTGCATCAGGTTCTTGCCTCATGAGGCTCATGAGGCATGAGGTAATGAACAAAACCCATTTTTCTTCCTTCATTTTCTCATTTCTTCTGCAAATGGGACCTTTTTCTTGGTTGTACAGGCCATTGCATTGTGGCATTGCGTAGGGGTTTACAGATGGAAATCAAAGACATCAATCCCAACATGTTCCATTAGGATGTCCCAGGAAGTCCGTAAATGGTTAGTGAATCGGTTGTAACATACTTATAAAAATGGAGTATATTGGGGTTATAATCCGCTTACTAACCTTTTACTAACATCCGGGGACATCCAAGCAAGTGACTTATCTTTTTGTGCCGTTGCACTCTTGGGCTCTCAACATTTCTCTCAACCACAGCTGGGATTGATTCCAAAAAATCCACCAAAAATCACAAAGATTTGACTACCCGCAAAAGCTCGGTTAGCGCAAGGCCTCAACATTTTCCTTAGGAAAGTCGATCATTTTTTGTTGGGAGGTTCAGAAAAGTAGGGCAAGTCGGGCTAAGTACGGCGATCTTGGGATTAACGCTGATGGCGCATCAGGTTGCCGCACGGATTCCTGAGGAGACCTCCCTTCCGAGCGTGAGCCACACACCACGTGCGGGCTCGAAGGAGGCCATCGCCAGGCACCAACTGAGTGGAAATACCAATCATCCATCAAGGTTTTTGAATTTGAAATCCATTTTTGGGATGAAGTTTAGCTGGAGGTTACACTCCGGTAATCTAACATAGCTGGCTGGAAAATCCACCATGAATGAGTCGATGTATTTCCTATTGAAGATGGGGATTTTCCAGCCAGCTCTGTGCTGTGTTTGTTTACCGAGTCGGGTAGTACTTCGACCCAAGTGATTTCAACCCCGGGTTAACGTCCGACAGGACGGTTGACGATCACTTTCCAGCTCCACCAAAATCGCCGTTAGCACTTCCACGAGATGGAGATGCACTTCCCAAGTTGGAGAATCCTTGGATGAGGTCTGGCAGGGATTGCCCCCCCCAAAAAAAACGACAACAGTCACATCATGGATTCAAGTTAAAGGTCATTTTTTTTCAAAGATGTGTGTTTTTAAGTCCTTAAGAATGAAGATTAACAACAAAAATCGTTTGAGATGTGAAATGTTGTGTGTTTCTTTCTGAAATAAGAAACGAACATAGGATTCCTTTCATGATCTCTGATGGCTTCAAGACCAGTAGCCTAGGCCACAGACCCAGACGCAGAGTACCACGTACTTGAGGCGAGGATACCATTTTTTGTTTGGCAGAAGTTGAAAAATGTACAAGGAATTGCGGAGGTAGCATTAATGAAAAAAGGATGGGCCCCCGGTTGTTTGGGGTTTTTGGTAGGGGATGAAATCCTATCCACTTATATGGGGATTATATGGGATTATTTCATAAAGCATGAAATAAGGATCCTTATTAAACAACCAGTGTTTCATGGAAAGTAAGGCCGGGTTTTTTCGTGTCTCATATAGGTACCTAAACTACTCACCACTCCTAGCTTGGAAAAACCTGTAGTTGTGTCTTTTTTTTCACATATCTCCTCATTTGGTCCCAATTTCTTCATGTGTAATATGAAAAAAAATCATAGACCAATTTGTTTCTTGGGGAAAATTTTGGATTTGTTTCCTGTCATGCATGGACATGATGTCCAGCATCTCCAGTGGCAGGTTCCAGGGCCGAGAACTGTAGTAAATTTACATCCCAAAAATTGATGTCAAGTCCCAAGGCCCTGAATTTAGTTGAAGGGGTTACCCTGCCGCTATGGAAGGTTGCTTTACCCAGCATCTTCAAAGGGGTGCCAATTTTTTATCACCCTTAAGGGATGGTGAATTGACCACCCTTTTTTTTGAACCATCCCTTTAGGAACCAAAATTTGGCACCCCTTTGAGGGTGCTGGTATGTATACAATGTATACTGTGAATCAATAATCTAAGAGATTCAATATTTTGGACTGGAAGATCTGGGGTTGTTCTTTTTCTTCTCTCCCTTTAAAAAAAACTGTTTCGTAGTTTTGGATAACCAAAAATTGACCTACCCTAAGTATCCAAAAACCCTAGCTATTTTGAGGACCCCCCAAACATCCCCAGGTTCAAATGGAACCCTGACTCATTGGTCCGGGTGTCCCTACTGTAGGATAATTTTACAAGGTGGGCCCCCTACGATCGTATATAAATGAAGTTACAACCCCTATAAGTAGGGTGAAGTAACTTACCCGAGTTATGATTTACCCCCCCCCCCCCCCCCTGACCGTGAATGTTCAGGCAGTACATCATGTCGGACCTGGAGCGCTGGCGTCAACTCTTCCGAGAAGAAGCACAGCGCTGTGTCAAAGAGCTACGTGAGGTCATCGTTGAGGATGGTCCACGAGGCCAACAGAGCGACCGTTTTTTTAGCGGCTACGTTGGGTGAACATCCACACCCTGCGTTTTGAAGAACCACAAAAATCACAAAATCCCCGCAGATCCCCGTGTTTTGGAACTGTGGAATGCTTTTCGCGCTTTTTTTTTTGGGGGGGTTGGACAAGGTCCGTGTTTTTTTGTTGTGGAACATTTTGGAGAAACCAACTTGTGGCAAAAAATCGAAGATTTTTTGAATCTGAAAGTCCAAGGAATGTTGAAAGACTACGATGTCAGTTGATGGTAAGTGAGGTCTTCACTTAGCTGCACAGAGGGTTACAGGGTTATAGGGTTACCCAACCATTTCCCCATGTGAAGGGATGTAACCCTATAACGCAGCGAGTTTTTCAGACAAACAAACCCAGCAGCTGGATTGGCTCAAATTGATGTCGTGAAAAGTGAGTTTTCACCGACGACTTTTCTGTGGATGGGGGGTGTTTTGTTGGGGATCATTTTGCTGGCAAATTCCAGGCGAGAAGAAAGGCAGCATTGTTGATGGTGGCCAGTTGAGCTTCGGCCACTCGCAGTCATCCGAAATTCTCAGTTTTTTTCTCTCGGAACAGCGCTTTGTTTTTCTTTAGCGTTTAGTAAAAGGATCAACGTAGGACTCTACAGTTTATGGAACATATATACAAAAGATACACTTATATAACTTTATATCTACATAAATACCTGTGTATATCACATGATTTTTGAGTGCATGGATTCTGGAGCTCTAAACTCCAAACTGCCCAGTTTTCCTTTAAGGTGAAGACCTTTTAGTACAGCTGGAAGCACAACGCAAGACCGACCAAACGGAGACGGAGCGTCTCCGAAGCCATGTGGAGGTGGGGATGGGAGGCTGAAGTTGTAGAGCCCCAAAGGTGCCCCTAAAAATATTCCCTAAGGTTGTTTAGGGTACCTTTTTGGGGATTATACTACCCAGTTAAGTTAAGTGGGGAATTGGAATCAATCTTGCTGGTGGTTTCAATTTTTTTTTTGAATTTTCACCCTGAAATCCTGGGGAAATGATCCAATTTGACGAGCATATTTTTTTGTAAATGGGTTGGTTCAACCACCAACTAGTAAAGGTACCTCCCAAAATACCCAACAAAATCTAGGCATTTTTTATGGCGACCAAACCGCCCAGGAGTCACCTTAAATTGTGGTGATTGTAAGGGAATCCTACCCAAATTGGCCGAAACATTCAGGTTAAGGATTTATAATAAATTGCCCAGACAAAACTGGTTCTGGATTTCCAAAACCATTTTTGCAGGTGGTTTTTCGGGTCCTGGCATTTTTTTCGGGTCGGGGTTTGTTGGAGATTTCTGGAGGGTTCATGGAGTTGGTTGCAGGAGTTACCCGTTAGCCCCTCCCCTTTCCCGAATGACGCCATATTGGAAGCAAAGGAGATACATTTTATTAAAAAGCATCATTTTTGGGTATCTATTCGTTGAATTTTTTTGGGGGTGGGAATTTGGGTACAAGGTGGGCAACTACTGGTTGTAAATGGAGTTAGAAGTTGTAACCCCTTTAAATGGCCGATGGTTTCACTCGGGTTATTTTACGCGGAAAGAAGTGGAGTTATTTCACCCTACTTGAAATAACTGGTTTTTGGCGCCCCCACCTTCTAGGAAATGCGCCATCCCTCCATTCTTGCCCCATGTTTTTTTGTGGCACGTTTCTTTTTTTTGGTGGTCTTCAGCAGGAATCATTAAATGGGACCCATTTCGGGGGAATCAAAGTTGATGCAAATCTTAGTTTTGAGGGATTTCCCTCGAAAAATGGTGCCTTGTTTGATTACTAATATTAGATGACTCATTTGAGGGTTTTTCCTTCTAACAAATGCCCTGTTTGGGTGTCATATTTCATGACCTGTGATGTAGATCCCATATGATCCCAGTATCCCAAAGCACCGGGCCCCAAATTATATTAGCTGATTCTTAAGCCAATTAAGCCAATTAATCCAATTAACCCAATACTTAACCCAATTAACCTTGTAGGAAATGCGCCATGAAAGAATCTACTAGCTGATTCCCATCCCATTTAATTCACCACCAATTATCCCCATTGTTTTTTGCTATCCATTTCACCCATTTATGTGGATAAACCACGAAATAAGGATCCCTATTTAACAGCCAGTGTTTCATGGAAAGCATCCGGGAATCCGAGATTTTTTTTTGCGTGGCTCAAGTGTCCACTGCCCAATTTATCCAATCAACCCAACAATCAACCCAATTAACCTTGTACAAAATGCTATGAACAAACAGGGGTCATTAACTTACCTATTCTGGAGGGATCAAAACAATGCAAATGTAGAGGGATCAAACTTGAGGGATTTCCCCAAACAATTGGTGCCTTGTTTGGGTAGGTAATATAATGACCCCTGACAAATCCATTCTTGCCCCATGTTTTTTTTTGTTGTTGTTGTTGTTGTGATTTTGCCAGGAGCTTCTTAGGCTGAATAGTTCTTTGAGACAAACTGCCTTGGATCAGTTCGAAGCTTAGTAAGCTTAGTGGCTTAGTGGTTGGATCTGGAAGTTGTTTTCAGGTTTTATGAAGCAAAAAAAAGGGATGAAAACAAGGAATTTTGCGGAATTAGGGATGGAACCCTATGATTTTGTATTTTTTTGGGGGATATTCAGGATTTTTTCAACTGATGTAAGTGATTCTGTTTCATTTAGTTGCAGTCATGACTGGACGGAAGTTGTTGGAAAACTCATGGGGTGCCAAGGTTAAGTAGCAAGGAGTTTGCCAAACTTCGTGGATGCTTGGTGCTGGTCTTACTCACTCCCTATTCCGCCAGCCTTCAAGTTTTGATGCAGCAGCCGGAAGAGTGCTTGTTTAGCTGACGAGCATAATAAACATAGAATTACAAGAAGTGGTACAACTGAAATGCTTTCTTTGGTCCTGGTTTGTAAAATTACATTCACATTCACAGAAATTACTCATTCATAAAATCACCTTGAGTCACCCCAGTCGCAATATGTAGCACTTTGCATTTTGTTTGAAATCGTAACATCAACCTGCTCACGAGCAGGCGAAATGAACTTTCAGGGTGAGGTACATGGACTATCTAAAATTCCTTTTCAACCTTGCGATTCTTGGGTGGATTTTCTTGCAAAAATATTCCGGGGGGGTCGGGGTGAAACAACCCAACCTACTTGGAAGATCATCCCACTGACCGTAAGTAGGGCAAACCCCCTTGAGGTCGATCTCACCAAGGAGGTGCAGACCTTGATGGGTACCAAACGACAGGTGGGGTGGGAATGCTTGCCATGTCCCCCCCGGAAGTTGTTGAAAAGGTCAGATTCGTTTTGTTTGTTTTGTTGGGACTTGAGGTTATAAGTGCCATACCCAAACCACCACCAACCGGGACCCATGTCCCAACAACGAGATGCCCATGTTGATTGGGATGTCGATTTTTTGTTGATTGTTTTTTGTGAGTTGATGGAAACAAAGCCAGCACCAGCCTGAAAGTATTGATTCAAGCAGAAAGTAAGAGAATATACACTCTGGTAAACTAACATGGCAATAGTAAAATGGACCTTTTGAAGATGGATTCCTTATTGAAAATAGGGATTTTCCAGCCAGCTATGTTAGTTTGCCGGAGAATATAAGTTGACTCAGATTTTTCTGTTGGAGTATGTCCCAACAACTACGTACCTCCAAATCCTAAATGTGTGTAGCATGTTTTTGGATGCTTTCGACTACAAGGTGGGCCCCGAGCCGAGCCTAGTTATAAATGGAGTTATTTGTTTATAACCCCCCTTTAAATGGCCGAAAATACCTGGGTTTCACTGGGGTTAGTTCACCCCGAAACAAGTGGAGTTATTTCACCCTACTTGTAACCAGTTTTTGGGACCCACCTTGTGGAAGATTTATTGATTTATAGGTGCCAAACACTTTTGGAAGTGTCCTTCTGGTCTGAGGAGCATCCAATTGAGTTGGCAAAGGCGGGTGTCTTTCTATTTCCATCGACAGAGTCGCTTTTGGAAAAAGGGTGGGATGTATTCGGATGTATCTCCGAATTCGTGTGCAAAAAGCATCAATGATTTCGCGATTTCTGCCATTTTTATAGGTAGCATCAGATGCAGCTTCACGAGCTTTCAAGCAGAATCGCGAGGAGGCCATTTCGTATGTGTGAAAACCGATTTTTTAAAATTTGATTTCTTTATCTTTAAGACAACCATGGGCAAAGTTCCAGTGCTTTTCTTTGTTGATACTCTCCAGTAAACTAACATGGTTAGCTTGAAAATCACCTAATTTTTTAATGGGATAAAAACATCTTCATCCGTGTTTGCTTTTTCCAGCTATTTTCATGCTAGTTTTCCTACGGGTGTAGGGGATTCTACTAGCCTCCTGGGAACTGTCCCATATCCCCAGCCAGCTGTAGGTATGTTTGATTCGATGATTTTCCCAATTTGCCTTTTGGGGTTTGATAATGGACGACTTGTTCCCTAGACAATATAGGAACCCCTAGAGTTAGGTGGTGGAAACCAACCCCATCTGAAATCAAATAATGTCAAATGATGTATATCTCGGAACCCCAACTTTCCGGCCCCATGAACATGTTGGTCGGTTTTTCCCCATTTGAGCAGTTGCCCTGGTTACCCTGGTTATTGAGCAGCTGATCGGGGTGTTTCCATCCTACCCAGCTATCATCCGGGGTTAAGGATCAGGAAGCTGAAGCAATCAGGATTTCATGGGTTCATGTCATAAACATCCCCTGGAAAACTAAACAGCTGCTTCACCTGAAAAATGATGTGTTTTGTTTTTGGGGGGTCCCCCCGGGTCCCGTTTTCGTTGCTCCTTCTGCCGCTGGAAAACCCGACCCATCGCCAGGTGGTGCGATTATTTAATTCGAACGTGGAAGCTCAGCAGAAGGTCTTTGAGAGCAGATGGAAGAAGGAGGAGTTCCCGGTGGTTGCCAAGGTCACCCTTTCTGGAAAGCCTTAACAGCATGTTGTAGCACTGGTTATTAAAAGCATGTTGGCATTGGAACTCAGGGGGAGACATGGTGAACTAGATGCTTTGATAGAAATCTACCCTCCCTGAAAATAACAGCTTGCACCTGAAAATGGATGTTTGGAAGATGTAATATCCTTTTGGAATGGCCTATTTCAGGTGCTATGTTAGTTTTAGGGAGGGTATATATATATATATATATGATATATGGTTAGTCATAGCTAGTTGCTGGCCATCTCCAGTTATCATGCAACCCCGTGAAAGATGTAAATCTCAGATTAAGTATTAACGATTGTTCATATCGGCCTTTTAATTTGGTATTGCAGCAGTGTGATCAGAAATCCAAATCGTTATAAAATGGAGTTATATATTTATAACCCCTACAAATAGCCTAAATTAAATGGGTTTCACTGGGGTTACTTTCTCTCGAAATAAGTCGAGTTGTTTCACCCCTAATTACTTATGACTGGTGACTTGGGGCCCACTTTCCACCGTGCAATCTGTTGAATTTCTGTGTGTTTCCAACGTCCCGAACCAGGACGAACGATGGACAACCTTGGACAAGGAGGTGGGTTTTGACTGACATTCGTGGAATTGAAGTCAGTTTGAGTGGACCGTCTCCCAAAAAAAACCTGCAAGGTTAAAAGAATCAGGCATCAAAAAATTGGACCGGCCATCCGGGGGTTGAGATATTTTTTTTGAGATCATTTTTTGATGATATGCCATAATTTTTTAAGATTCTTCCATTTCATGAAAGCTTTAGGGTTTTTTCAGCACTCATCAAGCTGCCAAAGGCCACATGTTCGTCCATCCAACATGCCAGCGGTCTCCTTGGCTGGTCAGGTGACCAGTCTCCGGCAGCAAACAAAGCTCTTGGAGGTGAGAATTCGCTGGTTGTTGTTGCTGCCCGGTGATGGGTCAGGATATCTGGCAATATTAATGGATCATGTGGCCCCGTGGCCCAATGGGCCGTTGTGTGGTTAATTGATCTTTTTTTGAGGGGATCTCAAAATTGCAGGTGAGGAGGATGAATGATGTTTGAAAGGAACTAATTGTTTGCTGTTGACATGGAGGTCTCCTTGTCATGCTGCTTGCTTCTCCTGTCAAGATTGGTTTGATGGCACAGCTCTTGTCCAATCCAAATCCAAAAGATCGGCCCAACGTTGGGAATTTCTGTGTTGCACTTCTGAGTGGTAACAGTTGTGGTGTTTTTCAAGGACTTGGGCATTACTTCATGATACCACCAGACTTTTCAGGTACCTAAGACAGAGGTAGTACTCACCTATATAAGCTGTATGTAAGGCTTATGTAAGAGAAACCCCACCTCCAAAATAGCCTTAGGTACGGTACTTCTATAAGTTTTGAGATTCCTCACCACCAGACAGTTTTGCCATATTGACCATGCTGATTGAACCCTGAACGGAGGAGATGTCCGGTCAGCTGTGGCAGGAGAGAACTTCAGAGAGATGTTGCGGTCAGATGATTTCAACACAAATTGTGAATGCAAGGATGATATACTTACCTTCTCGACTTTTGCCGAGAATCGGTCTTCGATTTACAAATATTATTTCTTCATCATTTCTAGAGACTAGACCGATCTCAAGCTGCATCTCCTCAATCAAGAAATGAGCAGTCGTTCAAAACTCCGGTTGATTGGGTTATATATGGATTATACTACCCAGTTATAAAGGGACTATAATATTGCCATCATAAGGATCCCGTCATCAACCAATCAGGATTTCATGGTTCATGTCACTGCAAACGGGTTTTGGTGCTCCAATGGTGTGTTGGGGGGGTCAGGAGGTAGGAGAGCAGCTAGTGGAAAAGATGGCCGGACGCTTGGACACCATGCTCGAGGACGAAAGCTTGCCATTGGAAAGAGAGCAAAATCACCAAACCCAAAGAAGCCAACGTATGAGAATCTCCCAGGAAAAAACGAATCTGCAGCAAAATTGGTAGTTGAAAGATACGATGAGATGTGATTTTTCTATTCTTGCGGTAAGCTAAGCCGATAGGATCTAATAGGTCTCATGTTATGTTTTGTTGTTTTCCCCCAATCTTGAACACATCATGAAGGATTTTGCCAGGTCTTTTTTTTTGATGGTTTCTGGATGGATGGATTCCTGCCACCAGGAGAAGTTGAAAAATATCTCTCGAAGTGGTGGCGAGGCTGGTTGTTCATAGGAATCCAAGCTTTTGAAGACTTACATTCATAGGAATAGATGATCCTTTTGTCATGTTTTGTGATATTTTGTTTGTCTGATGAAACTTGAGCAGTATGACCATGAAAGACATGACATCAAGCCACATCTCATTTTTTCTCATTGTGGCACAAGAGCGCGGTTGCACTCGCAGCGTTCGTTGCGTTAGAATTAGCGCAGCATGAAGCCAAAAGCGCGTGAAACACTCAGCGGTTCGGCCATATTAGCCAGAAGCCGCTGCTGGTTGGAAATCCGGAAGGAAACTGTGCGTAGAAAGATGTGACGCCACCTTCACGACGTCATCTATCCACTTCGCCTCACCCGAGTCTTCTGGTAGATGGCGATCAGCACGTGCACGATGCTTCTTTTTGATCCCGTCAAAAATCGCCTGTGCCATCCCTTTTGCAAAAAGCGTAGGGTATTCCTTTAAGTGGGAGGTCATGAATTTCCCACTGGAATCCTTGCCGATCGATGTAACCCTCTGAGACAGTGGTGTAGGTCTCCTCCACCTCAGCATAGATGTCGAGAGATGGCTCAACCGGACTGAAAACAAGCCAGTAGGCTTGTTCGAAGGTGCTCCCCAGTCTCCTTGTTGAAAGCATCGTAGTTGCACCAAGCTATGCTGAAGAAGCAGTTTGGCAATAGGTGTCCGGTAAATGCTCGCCTTCCATTCCTCTGGGGCCGGTCCTGGGTGTTCCATGAGTCCAAGGCCACCGGTAATGAGCATGTAGAGCATGACCAGAAAAGTTTGTAGACCAAGCTGCGATCCAACCATCAGTTGGAAGAGTTCTTTGGGCCTGAGAGCTGGTAAGCCCCATGGCCGATCTGAGTCCCGCAACGGGCGGGGCCATTGTCTTTCCGGTTCCCCCTCGACTGGTTCCGGTTTGTGGTACCGGGCAGCTGACCAAGTCTCACAAGGTGGCCCGGCTACCGCCGCTGCCACTCGACCATCTTGTAGGAGTCGAAGGAGATGGCGCCACGTAGTGCCCGTATGAGCCAAGTTCCCCAGAATGGGGGTCAATGGCGGTGTCAAGGCTCAGAATGCGAAGGTCAAACTCCGCGCCATCTGCGATCTGGTAGAGCAGGTCGTGGAAGTCATCCGCTCGACGTCTACCTGCAAACAGGTGTACAACCAGGTAGATAGGTCTGCCACCAACGTGGCGGTAGAAAGGTAGCTGCGCAACCGTTCCTTCTCCGTGTAGTTGGGCGCGTCTCCAACCAGCATGCCACCCATCGCAATCATGGTAGCGTTGTTGAACTGGATGAACTTGTCGATGACTGCCTCGATGGTATTGTGGCCCCATGCGTACTTCACGATGGGGTCTCGGGGCTCCTTGTGCATCTGCTTGACGTTGTAGAGAGCGAAGGCGGCCTTGAGCACGTAATACCTTCTCTTCCTCATTAAGCATACAGCTATGCCGTGCCATCTCATAAAAGGCGGCGTCTGCCCATTCCTCTGCATAGCCCGAGTTCCAATCTTGCATCAAACTGGGAAGAATGCTCCTGCCCCAGTGGATGAAGATGATCAAAATGTCCTGCTCGTGGTCATCCTCTGTCTCTGCCTCCTGGATGATATCCGCCCAGCGTTCGCTAAGTGCAGCTTTGGCTTGCCCAGAATTGGAGAAGCCCTCGACATCGGTGAACCACGCAGCGGTAGTTGCTGTGAAGGCCGTAGAGGCTTCCTCTGCTTGGTGTAGGTCAACTCTTTCTTCTCCATAGTGTTCTGCAAAAAGCCGAAGTGTAGCATCGGCTGTTTCGGTTGCTGCTGCGATCTCCTCCTGCAGCAAATCCCTGGGTTCACGGTGAGGTCCAAAGGCTTGTAGTGCATCTCTGCGGTTAATACCCCATGTAGTGCGCAGCTCTGCCTGCGAATCGTCTGGTTCTGGTTCGGCTCTGTAACCTGATCTACGAAGAGTCTCGAAGCATTTGTTGACTCCTCCCTTCCTTGGGATGTAGCTCAGATGTTGGCGAAGTCGAGCAGCAGTCCAAAAGAATTTGAGGCATGCCGGACAGCTCGTTGAAGTCCCAACCAACTCATACTCTGGGGCCACATAGCCGTGCCTGAGCCTTTTATGGGAAACCAGGCCTTGGATCGTATCAAAGCTCCTTCCACAGTGAGAAATATGGCTGTCCTCTTGCATTCCTGCTTGTTGCAAGTTCCCCACAGTCATACCAGCTGCGTGCATCGCCTGTACCATTTTGGCATGCCAGTGACGAACATCTGCCGCCGCTGTTTCCTGAAGCTTCGCTGTCTTGAAGGCTCTCTTGTAGGCTGAAAACCACGAGCTCGGATGTGTCTTCCATTCTCGTGCCAGCGTAATAGGGTCAAGGTCCTCGGTGGGAAGGCCATCAACAAGGAGACTCTTGCACCATGCAAGGTCCTCTCGGACATACTTCCACCAAGCTGTGGGTGAAATCTCATCTTCGACTGCCAACAGATGTATCAAGGTGGCAGGTCCATACTGGAACAGACGTGTAGCATACTTCAGCCTCGCACTGGAGATACGTTGTTGTAGTGATGGGAGACGGTATCTGCTTGTCATTTCATACATCGTGATACCACCAACTTCACCACTGTGGATGTACCTCTGCGCTCTAGCAAGGAAGCTCTCTAGATGTTGCCAGGATCGTGTTTGAAGATGACCCCATGTGCAAATACCAAAGCAGAGTTTTGTAGCGATGAGGGCCTCGAAGAGTTGTAGCCTTGTGCGGATTGATATTCTTCGATTTCCAAACAAGGGCTTCTTCAAAGATTGAAAAGCGGCTCGAGCCTGACCAAGTCTGCTCGCAACCTCACAACCAACTTCTCCATCTGGTGCAAAAATCGACCCCAAGTGGCGGTAGGAGCTGCTATAGTGTAATCGGACTTCGCGGTCTCCACTGAGCTGTAGAGTAGTGCCTGGGTCACCCGTAAGGAGATGAGTTCTCCGGTATTCCGCTGATCCTGTACCTCGAAATGCCAACACTGCTGTAGTTTTGCCCTTCTGCATATTGAGGAATAGGCCTCTACGTTCGAAGATCTCATGCACCCTTCTCGCGACCCAGGGAACTGCAGTCAGGAGGGCATCATTGGTAGTGGTAACAATAGGGATCGCCAAATCGTCCGCCCATGTCACCGCAAAGCCGTCAGTCTGGATCTCCTTGAAGCCCGCAGCAATGTCCTCTGATTCAGAGATGATCTTCTCGACCTCCACGTGCAGATCTAGCATTAATGCAGCATATACTGCGTCCGCTAAAGGAGAGCCGGGACGCGACCCTTTTGTAGTGCGAATCAGCTCGGGAAGATGTGGCATCTTTGCCCAGGTGTCTAGGTGAATTTCCCTGAGGAGCTGGATGAGGGCTGTCGGAAATTGTAGACGTTCCAGTATTCCAGGAAGTTGGAGCCATAATTTGACTCCCCGATCATCAAGGCTCCATTCTTGGAGGTTCACCAGAATGCGTTCCACGTCTTCCGTTGGGGAAGGCCCCATCACCAAGTCCCTGATCAAAAAGTGATACGCCCCCTGGACGTCTACGAATAGACATCCCATGGGGAGCTGCATCTGATGCGCCAGCTTGGCCACAACCTGAATGCTGTGAGAGCCGTAAACCACCTCTTGGTGCCGAAAACCACCGATCTGATAGTCTGGCCGGACTTGTTCCAAATGGCTGATCAAACGGCTCCTGACCCAGCTATGTAGGATCTTCGATGCACAATTCAACAACATCACTCCGCGAAAATTCGCAGCCAGATCCTTTGGTCCTTTCTTATGTATTGGGAACATCACTCCGCCTTTATGTTGGACGGCTTCTTGATTCCAGCAAACAGTTTTGCACAGCAACTCGTGTAGCGGCTCAGCAAGGACCGTGGCTGCTCCACGGTATAGTTCGCTTGGTATCTGGTCTGGACCTGAAGCCTTCCCTGGCTGCATCTTGAGCAGAATCTGCTCTACTTCCACTCTTGTGGGAAGGTCACCCAGAGCGGGCACCTGGCGAGGCTGTTGGGTAGATTGGCGAGTAGTACAGCGCCGAATCAAATCCTCAGCTGTAGTCATTGTGCCTGCCTCCAACTTGGCAAAGTGCGGCAGCCATTGATCGTCCAGCTGCGTCATAAGCAAGGGGTTGCAGCCTTTTTTCCCTTTGGATTTAGGCAACATCCATTTGATCTGCTTCCAAAGATGGTTGCACTTGCCTGGATCATCAGCATTGCCAGCAGCTTCTGCCAGGCTGTTGAAGTAGTCACGATCGTCCTTCCTGAGGGAGGCTGTGACCTGACGGCCCAACGCTCGTAGATTGTACAGGTCAACGGCTGTCTGACATGCTTCCTCAAAGGGTTCCCCAAAGTCTTCAGGATCTCTGCCAGCCCACATGGCCAAGCACCATCGTAGAAGGCGTTGCCGTCCAGTATCATGCCGGCGTCGTAACCTGAGTCGAATCTGCTGCTTCTCCAAAACCAGCTGCCAAGTTGAGGTAGACATGTGGGGCCGCCGGGGTTGCTTCCTCCTTTTCCCATACCATTTGCCCAGCCAATTTTGCATACTGCGTTGAAAGATAGCAGTATGACTGTGAACATCTACCTCCCATGGCACACTATAGATACCCTGAGCAAGGGATGCAAGAACTTCATCACGGCAGATGCTTGTCAAGTCATTGCGTAGTGTCGCTGTGTCGAAGGCTGGGCGGGTTGGACTTGTCAAAGCCTCTGGTGTTGCTGCCACCACGGGAGCACCCCATGCAATGCGGAGAGCTGGTGGCCTGTGATCTTCCCGTCGTAGAGCAAGGTCAATATTGCAATCTACATACGATACACAGTCAGTAAGGCTCCAGGTCATAGGGATACCAATGTAATCACAGCGATGCCACTCCCCTGTACGTGGGTGATGCCACGTAGTGCCAACGCCTTGGTGATGAGCTTCTTCAAACGTGCATGGGAGCCAAAGGTTGTGCCCTAGCAAGTAGCTATGCAGTTCTTCGCCGCCACCGTCCTGTTCCTCAGCTTGGTAGGTGTCGATCGCCCGGGAAGGCTGCGACCCGACTCGTGCATTTCCATCGGCTAGTAGGATCTGATCCCAGTCACGGAGTCGAGGTGGGATAGCAGCTGCGAGTCTTTCCCACCACATCGTGACATCCTCTGGTTTCGCTTGGGTAGTGGGGGCATGTGCCACAACGACAAGGGCCTTGAGGAACTTGGCACTAATCTTCACAATCAAGTATCTAGGGTCCGTTGCGACAATCTGACAGTGCTGTTTCCGCAGAGTGTGATCTGGTCCTCCTACTGAAAGTGAAGTGAAAATCCAGAGTTGGCATCCATAATGCCCTGCCGATGTTGCTGGGGCACTCAACACGATGTAATTTTCCTGGACCACTGGCACCTCGGTCCTCTGGCGGGTTTCCTGTATGCCAATAAGATGATAACCAGCCTCGGTGAATTGTTGTTGCAGCATCTCCATTCTCGCACGGCCCTGTAGTCCTGCATACCGTTCTCGAGGAAGAAGCGAAAGGACATTGGCACTAGCAAGCTTCATCTGGAAATGTTGTAGCGGTGCAACTACCTTCTGCTCATTGGGCATGTAAGTAGGGTCACAAGCAGATGTAGATCCCATGTCACTGTGTGCATCGAAGATGGAAGCTGCTGCTGTAGTAGCCGGAGACTTCTTGCACCTTAGAATGCCGTCTTGCCATAGACCTTGCCATTCTGGTTTCCATAGTGCCCACAACCATTGAATCTCCTCAGGGGTGGACACCTCGAAGGCTTTGCACCATACGCTTGTATCAAATCTTCTTGTAGGATTGTGAATGTTCGCAACTGTATTGGCTGCTTCATTGCCTGGGTCTCCCCAATGTCCTAGCACGTGCTCGAAGTAGATGTTCACTTCGAAGCGGGCTTGGAAGAAGTGTTCAAGCGCGCGCAGTGCCGTTGTGAGCTGAGGATACGATTGACTTTTCCAGACACCAGCAGCTTTAAAGCCTGCTGTAGTTGAGTCAAATCGGAATACGATCTCTGGCAGGTATCCTTGTAGGAGGGAAAGGCGTCGTAGGGTACTGTTGAGCCAATGGTAGCCAAGGACCAATCCACATAGCTCAGCTTTATGAGCACAGGCTGTGCCGAGCAAATCCTGCTTGAGAAAACCCGCATAGTACCATCGCCATGAGATCCTGACAAAGAAAACTGCTGATGCCGATGTCTCCTTCGTTGCAGAGCCATCTGTATAGATTGCGATCTCGTCCGTTTTGTCGAGGCTCCACCATGAAGTGGTAGTCCAGGGGTAGGATGCGGGGTGCCATATGACACCGTCAGGCAAATTCCAACACACTTCTGGGCTTGAAGCATCTAACCAGTCCCAAAGAGCGAGAACTTCACGAAAGTCAACGCCGTCAGCTCCGACTTCTGCTCCAGTTGACCCGGTCCATTGAGGGGGTCTGTAGTGGTTGCCGTCAATAGCGTTGAGTAGGCAGATGGCCTCCGATCTGGGTCGGGATAAGAACCCAACTTGGTCCCATTCTTCGAGACCCGTAGGGTTCATATAGGTGTTCGGACATTCCAGTGTTGGCACAGTTGTGGTCGTAGAGCTCCTCGAAGATGTAGGTGATCACCGTCTTGAAGTTCAGGAAGTAGGGTGTTGCCCACAAGGATTGTATCAACTTGCGGATTTTGAAACCCTAAGTATCCACGGAGCGCGCTTGTAGTGTGCATGGCCATGGAGTCCTGACCGCAAAGCGCAAGTGCGTGATCTCCTGGGAGTTGATTTCCAAAATAATGCTGCACAAAAAAGCCCTGTGAGATTGGCAAACCTGTTGGTAGAGCCATGATCGCAAGACCCCCATCAATGGGGTTGGCGGCAACCAGCAACTGTGGGTCGTGAAGCTCTGGCCAAGTCTCAGAACCCCAGGTCAGCAACTTGGCAGGTACGCTGTCCCAGTGCTCGTCCATCATCGGCCACAGCGAAATAGTGTAGATCAACCATAGCCAAGCCAATCTCCTGCAATACGTTGGAGAGAGTTGGGTCATCTGATGGAGCTGTGCGGCAGGAACCATGCAACAGCATGCCAGGGACACTTTGATCATTAAGGTCACCTTCATGCCAGATCCGTAATGGTGCGGCCTGTTTCCATTGATCAAAGCTTTCAGCCGGTCTGGGAACATAGATGGCTTCCCAAGCAAAGTGTTCAGCATTGCTCGCTGAGTCTGATTGAGAAAAACAAAAAAGTGCTGGTACTCTTCGAGTGTGAAGAGGACGCACAGCGATGTGGGAAAATTCGACCACGATCCTGCAACGTCCACTCCACCTCTCTAACCCACCAATCACGGGGTGGAAAGTGATGTGGTAATGGATAAGGTTCTTGGTACATCCAAAATGTGATTGCAATGCCTCCTGAATATAGCTCCATCGGAAAGGCGCTGGAGTCACAAAAGAAAGATGTCCTTGGGCTCCACCGAAAAGAAAGAAAAGATCAATCGTGAAGCATGCGAGTCCCCACCCACCAATAATGTTTTCAAAATTCCGGGCTGTTTCTGGATCAACCTCAAAATGATTGCCGGACAGCACCTTGTCCAAGGGTTCTGGTTCCGATTGAGATGGGGATAAAAAGTGCCCGTATCTTGTATGTGTAGACTCTTCACTTTCCTCTTGGCCATCACTTGATGCATCACTGTGTGGGTAGTAGTAGAGGTGATCACGAGCACAATGTTCAGCATGTTGCAGAAGAGCTCGGAGTGCGTCTGCCGTTTGTTGCGGTTGTGCTGGGACTGCAACCCGTACGAAATCTCCTGCACGTAGCTGACGAAGTGCAACATCTTGAATTGGCCATAGTTGGTGGTTGATCCAGACCAAACAAGCATCTGCCGCAACAACACGGCAATAGTCCCTCACATAGGTCATTGCCAGGATGTCAGTACGAGTCATCCTGTTGCGGGACCATTCTACATGTCGAAAGAGCTGAACTGCAGGTTGTAGGTTATCACCACTATGTAGTTCGACATCAATGAGGATTTGGACATCCGTGTCAAAGACCCGAAATTGGTTGTCTCTGCGCCATCGGGTAATAAGCACTCTCCCCTGGAGGTCTTCAGGTGGATGTAGAACAGGATGGATAGCCAAAATCTCCTGCTCTTCAATGTTCCAGATACGAGCAATTTTCCTTCGTTCTTCAAAGGGATCACCAGCATCAAGGAGTGCATTGACGTAATCACGGGTACGGTGATAGAGATGCGCGTACTGTCCTTCAGGCTCATGCATAAGATCATCATCCTCATTGAAGCGGATACGTTGTACCTGCCTGTAGGCCGCATCTAAGGCATCATCCGGGTGTCTGTTTTGCCCTCCATCATTCGATTGGCATGAGCTTGTCTGTTCAGAAGCGTGCTGATCTTCCGGTAGGGAGGTTTCTCTGTCTACCGATCGAATAACCGCTTCCTTCTGAAGTAGGATGATGCGATCAACATGTTCTTCTAAGAGGTCAAAACCGATCGAGATAAGGTCGTCATCCGCCAGGACATAGGGACCGTCGTTGAGCACAAGCCTCATCCCAAGACGGATGATGCACTGGTTTCCAACTCGATGTACACATGCCTCCTGAAGCCCAATGTCTCTGACTATGTTGATCCATGTAGCATATTCTGGCAACATGGCTCCTTCAAGTCGCTGCATAGTAAGTTCATCTCCATCCCATCCTTTAATGTCACAAAGTACCGCAAGACGGCCTTGGTGCAATGGATCATGGAGCGGAAGAAAATCAACGATGACATACAAGTGCTCGAAATCATCATTGTCCGTGGGAAGTGAGGGTTGTGGCTGAGGTACATGGTATATAGTTCCAGCTCCAAGCTCATCACCCCATACACGTTCGATAGCTTCCCAGATGGCGTCAGGTTCAAAATTGCGCCTTTGCTGGTAGTCTTCGCGCTGTCCCAAATAGGCTCCATTCATCCCGAACAAATGGATAATTCCTGGGCACAGCAATTCATGATTTTGAAGGGACTGCCTGTCCTTGATTGCGTCCTCTCCTTCATCGTCTTTATCGTTTCGGTCTTCTACCGTGTTCATGTAGGCTTGTACTGCGTGAACTTCAGAATGTCCACCTTCTCCAGAATGTCCTGCAACTGGATGATGTAGTGGATCTCCTTCTTGTCCACCATGTTGTAGGGTGCTGTGAGGGCAACAAACTTTGGAAAAGATGTGACCAGATTTGGTCACAAAGTCACCTTCATACAGCGCCCATGGCTTTGAGTCCCAGCTGCCAATATCCCTCATGGTAGCTTCAAACTCATAGCAATTCTGGGTGTTCTGCTGCGTAAAGATCCGGATAGAAACATTCTCCTCGAATCGGGCCTCCTTCAGCTCGTCTTTGGAACCTTGGCTGGGCTCGCCACCGGGGTTCTGGACCGTGAACGGCTCTGTGTCCGAGTCGTGTTGTTCTTCTCCTCGTCGTCGCTGCTGTTGATCGTAATGTCGAAGTTCACGTCGAAGGGGATGGGTATGTCCTCTGTAAGGTCCAGTGCCTCCTCCTTGATAGTACCTTGTTGTTGAGCTGCATGGCGTAGTTCGCTGCGTAGTCCACGGAGCCTCTCCCTCAGCTCTTTGGTTTTTGCAGACAAAACTTTCCTCTGTTCCATGTAGAGGGCGCCTTGCTCTGTCACCTTCTTCTGAATGCATTGGCTCCATTTCTTCCATCTCTCGTCGAGTTCTCGGAGGTGGTTGACTGAAGCCGCGAATTGTTTTTCTGCCCGTTGTAGCTGGTTCAGTGTTTTGTGAGTCAAAGCTGGTTGAGCCGGTTCTTTGGACAAAGTCTCCAGGGCTGTCAACTGTTCCAAGATCTCTGTGTCCGCCACACCCTTGGCGGCCAAGGTCTTCTTCAGCTGCTCCACCTTGTCTTCCAACTTGTCCTCGGCTTTCTCCTTTTCTTTGTTCTCCTTGTTCTCTAGCTGAACCGTCATTGTGGCAGTTGTTTCGCCTTCTTGCGGTCTGCTTGCCTGTGGAAGCATATTCTTCACTGTCCGGTTTGGAGTAGACACAATCCAAGGGCTCGGAGTCTGTTGGTCTCCAGCTCCAAAAGGTTCCAAGATCTCGGATGTGTGGCTCTTTCCCGAATTGGCCTCCATTGGTGCTTGCCGCTTCCTCTCTCTTTCCTTCTTCCTCCGGCTTTGTGAGCGTTGCCTTGTCTTGCCTGCTGGCCACCAAGCAACTTTTTCCCATCTGCTTCCACATTGGCTGCAAAAGCTTCGATTGGGACCGTTGCGGGATCCCTGCGGGGTACACGGGCAGAACCAACCTGCCGATGAATCCATCTGTGCCATTGGAATCTGTGACCCGCGATGGCTCACTAACCGTCGAATTGCCGCTTTCCACTGTTTCTTGGGAACTGAAGGTGGGTTCAACCTCAGTAGAGCACGAGCTCGTTGCCGCAATCGGCGCAACCGCCGGTGCCACGAGGGCTCTTTGAAGGAAGCCACACCACAAGAAAAGTGCAAGAGCGGAACCTTGTAGAAGTCGACCGCCAACGCTCATGAAGCGCCCCGGTCTAAGGCAGATGCTAACAAGCCACATCTAGATGTAAACAAAAATATTCACAAACGTCTCTTTTTTGCACGTGAGATGAAGGAAAATCATCAGACAACACTAACAATGGTCGAAGTCGGCCCTCTGATTGTGGGTTTTGGGGCTGGGTATAGGCGCCATCCATCACTACAGCTGTAAGAAACAACATAGAACACACCACATTTGGGCTTGGGTCTAGCCAGCACCAACGACAGAGTACAGAAACTATGTCACATAGTTTCTATAAATTATGAGTTATTTCATAGGGCATAAAACTCTGCGGCGGGCAAAACCACATCACAACATCATTTGAGTTGCCAAGCATTAGATATAAAACACCCAAAATAATTTCAAGGCCAATTTCATACCCTGCGTGAAAATACAAACCAAACAATGCTTGGCAGTCGAGGCCCAGCCTAGCCTGACATAAGCTTAGCAAAGTTAACCTCAACAACACTGAGGATGACATTGCAAGTCTTTTATTTAACAACAAGAAGTTATCAACAGAACTCTAGTTGCTAAATTGGGTCAACTAAGTTCCAACAAGACTTGAACGAAAGTGAGTGATTCAAGAACAGATAGTCCAGCTTAATTATACTTTGAGCAAACACACGTTAAAATCTAAATGTAACCAGCGACAACTGCACGTATAGTTCGATAAGGTCCTGCACCAAAACGCGCACGGACACGATCGCCTGGAAAATTCTCCCAAGAAACGGCCGCCAAAATCCGAATCTCATTCTTCCTCCGACTCCGGCAACGTCGTTGTTGTAGGGCAACAAAAGGCCAATGATGTTGGCTTAAAAATGGCGGTAAAAAAGGGCCCGACTCATCCACTATTCAAACCTGGACCTGAGTGCGGTTGATGTCACCATGAGAACATCCCCATAGGTTTGAATGGTCGACCCTTGAGGCTGCTCAACAAAGAGCTACTTCCAAAGCTGCTGCTAGTGACCTGGTTGCATTCGAAACATCTTTGTAGGTTCAGGTTTCAAATCTCCAACAAAGATCAACAAAGCTTATTTTGTGTTAAGGTTTTCTGGGTCTTTTCTCAGTAAACAGTCCTTTTCACATTTTGACGATGATATTCTTCAACTTTGAAAGTTAGTCCCCAACTAGGTGGTGGTTTCAAATATTTTTTGAATTTTCACCCCGAAACCCTGGGGGAAGATTTCCAATTTGACGAGCAGATTTTTTCAGATGGGTTGGTTGAAACCACCAACTTGCCAATTGAAAGAAGCTGTGCCACCATCCGCCTTGACCAAAAATCCCTCCTAGGAAGTGCTGCAGAGGAGGCTACGGAGCGTTTTATGGCTGGGATTGAGCCGCGTTTTGATTTGGTCTTACAGGAGCCATTGGGAAAGGGAAGGTCGTTGGAATTTGCGGCCACAATGTGCTTATGTTGCAGTTTCAAACACATGAAGATCTTTTGAGATTGTGAAATGACTTTTTGCGGTACTGGTTTTATTTCTGTTTTGTGACATTTTCATTCATTCTTTTGGTTTGACTTGTCATGCAATTACAGTTTGATTTGCTTTTGCAGTTTTCTTTGTGCTTCATTCGCGGCGTCATGGATAGATTTCACGCTAGTAGAACGTTTACTGGCAGGATTGCTTGATAAAGGCTTCAAGTCAATACCTAGCCATCTTCGCTTGCTTATTTTCTTGTAAGGTTCTCTTTAATTGTTAAGGTTTTATTTCTATATATTGATAGGTATATATTGATATATATATACACATACATACAAATATCAATGTATATGTATATATGTATACACACAAACATTCATGTACATATACATATCTATATATATTCATAAACACAAACCTGCATATATAAATTCCACCCGTTTTTCATTTATGGGGTCCTTGCAGTAAGTGGAACATCCCCAGGAAATGAAGCGAGGCACTGGCGTGGAGGCGTGTTGAATGAACCTGTATGACTAGCCGGGGTGTTTGGGGGTCCTCCTTTTGTAGATACTTTTGAGGGGTCATCGAATAGTCTTAGGGTATTCAATACCCTGTTTTTACAAAAAAATCTTGGTGAAGTGAGTTTCGAAATATTTTTGGTCCATTTGATTGACAATTTGTCAAATTGTCAAATTGTATGGATATCTTCTTTTTGGGGGAAGTGTTGAACCTCAAAATTTCCCCCAAGAAAAACCATGTCCCCTCTCAACGAGGTGGGGCCCCCATTCGTTATGGGGCCCCTGTACATGGCCTTGCAAATGGGTAACTTGGGTTCTTTCACCCTCCTGAAAGAACGGGTTTTGGGTTTCGCTGGCGTTGTTTGAGGTTGGATGTCAGAAAGCCTTGGAGAAACCTATGGCCGACCTGGAGGTGGTTTTTTCCGAAGATTTGTGTTTCTCCGGTTCAGGTGCTTCGTTTTTTTTAAAAAGATATTTGGGTGTTTCCAAAAATAGGGGTACCCCAAAATGGATGGTTTATAATGGAAAACCATATTAAAATGGATGATTTGGGGGTACCACTATTTTCGGAAACATCCATATAATAAGGTCATGTGTATCTTGATGGCCTGAAAAGTAGGGAATGAGGGATTCATGAATCCCTATCATAACCATGGTTCTAGCTTCATGAACCATCATTCGCCACCTTTAGGGCCAGCCAGTTATTACCATTCAAAAAATCATTCAAAGAAGTTCCTCATCTATAGAATTCTCCTTTTGAGATTTCTTGAATCTAGATAATATTTTGATAGGATACTATGTCCCACGACTGCAGCTGCAAAGTTGATTGTTCTGTTGCGCAACTTGCTTATCATCCTTATTTCTAAGTGTCATGGTTTTAGGTTCAAATCTTAGACGTGGACAAACAGACAAAGTGAGACAAAGCATTCAGGACCTTTCATACTTTCATTAGGTGGTGGTTTATCTTTATTTTTAAATTTCAGCCCTACAATTTGACTAATATTTTCAACTGGGTTGGTTTAACCACCAACTAGTTCAACGAGACCAGATTTCTGCCTTTCCAACCGCCCCAGGAGAGTGTAAAGGCAACGGTCAAAGAGGCACAGCACGCACATCCTCGGGGGGTGTGGTGAGCGAGCGAATCCTCAACAGGAAAGTCAGGAGTATTCATTCAGACAGCCAACAACATGGTTCATAGGGAAAAGGGCACCACCATTTTCCCAACAACATGGTACCCCTCGACGATATTCCGCATGACAGACCCACCACCTCCGAAAATCTAAGATAGATACCAAGCATGATGTTCTTTTAAACATGTATCTCCTTTCAAATATGGCGTCATTTTGGGTATCCATGTTAGTTTACCGGAGGGAAATTCTTTATTGCCAATGCCTGTGCTGAGTTTCCACAGGAAACTGCCATCCCTCCAGGTGGTTGGTACAGAGGCAGAGATGCGACGCTTGCAAGTGGAGGAGCCTGGCTCCCACGCGTTAGAATCGCCCGTCGTCGATTCCTAAGGGATTTGTTCCTTTTCAGGGAAATATACCCTCAATATATAACTAACAGCAAGTTTCCACCTGAAAATGGATGGTTGGAATACTATAATATAGTTTCCTTTTTGGGGCCCGGCACCCATTTTCAGGTGCGAGATGTTTTTTTTTGTTTTTTTGCAAACTTTTTTCCTCCATGAATCCTGTAATGGCCACCCAACACTCCAGGTAGAATTGATAAAATGAATGTCGAAATTGACATGTTCCTTGGATAGAATAGACTTGCTATGTCGTCTTCAAAAGTTTTCTGTCATTTTTACCGCAAACTTTGGGACAGATTTATGTATATACATATATGCACTGTATTTATATACAAATATAAATCGTAAAAATATGTATATATATATATATATGTACAATGATTGTGTAATTTGATGTAATTTGACAAATACGTTTTTTTTGCAAATTTCCGGTAGGGGTTTCCTCACCGAATCACCCAACTCAGCCAGGCTTTGGAGTCCAAGGCTGAAGTCACGAGATGTCAACAGGACTGGGACACCGTTCCCACCGGTTGGTTCCAAAGGTAGGTATAGGTAGTCGACTCAAAAAAGTGCCCCAAACGGGGGCGGTTGGGGGATATTTTTGTAGACTCTCCGGAAAAACGGGTGTGAAATTTTGAGGTCTGCCATAAATAGTCTGCTTTTGGTGGGGTTTTTTGGGGCGAAAGAATTTCAAGACCCGAATGGAGGATTCAGATACATGAATGGTCGATTTTTGATGCTAAATTAGCATGGTAAAAATACCATTCTCCCATATGGGTATGGAGCTTGAATTTTTGTTAAGTTCCTACCAATACCTATATTCAAAAACAGGCATAAACATGATATATGGGATGTAATGTATATATTATCGTACATATACTCCGATATCTATATCAAAACAGATCATAAAGAGATATCTATATGTTTCTAGTAGCTATTGTTGTATTATATTATATATACAGGGATATGTTTGTATATATATGTATATATATATATATATATCTTTGAGTGTGTATCCCTACCAATATGAAAGTTTTTTCATTGCTATTGTATCAACCTACTGAAGCATAGGGATATGTATGTATAAATATTTTAAACAAACACATCCCATGAAAATTGATGGTTGGAAAATGAAACATTCCTTTTAAAATGGTCGAAGTCTTCAGGATTTTCAAGGGGGGCAGCATAAAATATTACTGTATATACTGTGTGTGTATATATACATATCCACATGTATATGTATCCATTCGTCCATCCGGTTTCCAGCATCCCATCGTCAGCGACAGGAGTTGGAGCAGATGCGTCACAAGTTCAACTCTGAAGCCTCACAGAACAGGAGAAGCTTTGGGGAAATGGGTGGGTGACGGGGTGGTATGTGTGTAAAGGTTAAACCACATGGAAAATGGTGGTTTTTGGGAGAGAGTTGCCAAGAACTCTGTGGTAAAAGGTGGAAATTTGTGGTTTTGTTTTTTTGATTCGAAGAGTTCTGGAAGGAAGAGAGATGGATGTTATGGTTATTGCTCTGTATGGAAACAAGACATCTCCAATCCCGAGCTAATCATTTTGATAAGTGCAAAGAAGTCTTGTGTTCCCTACTTGGAGGACCATCCCATTTAGTAAGTGGTTAGTAACCCCAATTTATAAGCCATTTAGGCCATTTGGAAGGGGAACAATCCCACCTAGGGGACTTATTAACCATGGTTATCAACCACTTGCTAAATGGGATGATCCTCCAAGTAGTATCATGTTGACTTTGTCAGTACTAGTGACCATGTGAAGGAAACCACTAGAAGCTAAGACGAAGGTACATTTCACCTCTACGTTTGGGATACACGAGATTGACGTAAATCAACACCCTGCCGTTTGGCTCAGACCTTGGGAGAACTCATCAGTGAAACATGAAACTGAAGGAGTCTCGTTTTATAACTCAAGTGTTTGATCTCATTGAAGGTTCGGTCAATTTGGCCATTTTTGAGGTGGAACACAGACGAACGCCATGGGTGCTGGTGGCAAGGGTAAAGGGAAGACGCGAAGCTTCTTGGCTATCACAGAAGATTTGGGAGTTGAAGGAAGTTAAGTTCTCAGTGCATTGAAGGCGTTCCCCTTTTTTCATTCTCTGTTGTGTGGTTGTGGTTGTGGTGGTTGTGCCGACTTCACGGTTTTTTGCAGTTGGAGTCACAGTTGTTGCTTTGTATTGTTTTTTTCCCATCCTTTCTGATGTTTCTTTGTATATGTTTGCATCATTTTTTCTGTTTTGTTTGTTAAGATAGCAAGTTTGCCCAACAAAATAACAACAGAAATTATTTTTGCCAAGCCACTGCTTTCAGAAAGGACAGGTTTTTTTCAGTTTGCGATGTCTCAAGTTGGGGTGAAATTTGAGGCTGGGCGCCTGTGCAAAAGCCACAATTGAAGCGCAACAGCAATCGTCAAAGCCCGTATTGGGATGACCGTGCTACACCACCATGGAAGGCTTCCAATGTTTCCAATGGTAGCGGTATGCAAGGTCCACCACCTGCAGGAGTGAAGATCATGAAAAAGGCCGGCAAGGGCAAACAAAAAACATGTGAGCGAGCGAACTGGTTTAACATGGTTTACCTAAAAATCACGAAAAGATTGAAAAGGGAAGAGATAGAATTTGATGAATAATTTTTTTGCAGCTGGGTTGGTTTCCACCACCTAGGAACTTGTTTCTCCAGGGAAGTCCATATCCAACACCAAAAGGGAAAGGTCGGAAGATCATCGGATCAAAAGTGGTTTGGGAAGGGATATACAAACATTTATGCACAAAACATTCAGATACCAAAAATGGCTGGTATTTAACAGGAAATACATTTTCCAAGACGCATCATTTGTTGGGTATCCATTCGTTTCATTTTCACTGGGGTGTTACGGAAGACGTCAATCTGCTGCTTTTGTGAACCTTCCCTGCCCAGGTGAACTGGCTGAATCGACAAGGCGACTTGGTGTATTTTCAGTCCGACCAGTTTGACCCTGGTTATTTGCGTTTTTTTTTTTTTACAAAAACGTCATGACATGGGGAAACCGTCATCGCCCCTATGTCAGTATGTCATGGTTCATGTTAGCCAAGGCTTTTTCAAGATCACGGGTTTGATCATATAATCCTAACCTTTGAAACTTGAATTATGTTTGTGAAGAAACATCTTCCAGACCTCCAATTCGATATTTTTCTGTTTGGTGGAGTTCTCTGTCTTTTTGCAGCTTAGCTGTGAATTGTTTTCGAAGTAGCAAGGCTTCTTTGGCAAGCAGTCTGTGGATGAAGATGCCCTTGAAATGCTGGGCACATTGCCAGAAGATCGTGCTATGGTCTGGGGACCCTAGCCGCCCCCAAAAAAACAGATGAACACCTATTTTTGAACCAGCTAAACACAGCCATTCATGGCTGAAAAAAGTTCAGTGGTTGTTTTTTAGTAGCAACTGAGAAGAGAAGTTACTGAAAAAACCTATTTTTGGAGATCAACTTCGTCACTAAAATCGCCTGCCATTTTTTTTGTCAAAAAAACCTGAGTCTGTCTTGGAGAACTTGGAGCAGAAAGCGGAGCAAGGTGGCATTTGGAATCCCAACTCGCAACTGGGAGAAACCGATTGAACCGACGAAGACTTTCTCGTTGTTGCTTTCGGCTCCATGCGGTTGATGGTGGTGGGAAATTCGCCGAAAACCACGTGGGATGTATATATATATATAGATAAAACCGTTGTAAATAAATGGGAGATACCAACCTCAACGGATTTTTTACGCCATCAACAGTAGTTATTGTTGAAGTGATTTTTTCCTGCCAAACAGCGACTCCTTGCAGCTCATGGAAATGGAAAATGGTTGGAGAATTGAAAGGTAACGAACCTATTGGAGATACTCCCATTCTTCACTGAACCATGATGATGGGAAGAAGGGTAAATAGCAAAAAAACATGTTTCTCATTCAAACGGCCCACAAAGCACGGTGTGGTGATGTGGAGTCTGTCGACCCCAAAATCAGGTTAGTGAACTGCCGGAGTTTGATGATCTTGAGCTTTTCGAAGACGTTTTTTCACCAAACAGCACTAGTGAAGATTAGTCTTGAACTTCTTGTTGAGGTTAAGGAGTGTGAACTTTCGTTTTGTCAAACGTGGCGTCATTATATTACCAACCCAAACAATGCACAATTAAAAGGGAAATCCTTCAAATTTACTGTACCATACATTTGCATAGTCATTGTTTGATTTCCCCAAAATAGGCAATGACTAATGAAAACTGTCAAATGTGGGGGAAAAGGGGAGCTTTTTTTCGGCTGTCAATATTTTTTCCTTCGATTTGGTGGATGGTGGTGGAACGTCTCCCCCTATAGTTTTTGCACTACGTATATTTAAAACTTGTGATGGTTATATTGAATTATATCTATGAAGTTTTTAAACTATATATACAATAATTACATTGACATATAAGAATGAATGTGCTGCAGAAAATGTCCGATAAAACCACCCTCGCCTTGTTCCATGAAGACCCTTTGGCCAACGGTTTGGCCTGTAGGCAAATTTGAGATGTCCCACAATTTTAGGGACCCCTCCAACAAAAAAAACTGAAGAGACATCAGTGTGCATTTTCAGATTAAGCCCCCCCAACAAAAATCCCTAAGAGTTTTAGACAAAACAACCATTGTTTTATCGGAGTTTCTTCATGTTTGTCTACTCAAAAAACTTGACTTTTCCCTAAAAAAACCCGAAACAAACAAAGCAAAAAAACACCTGAGGTATGTGGTCAAAGCCGTGATTCGTCATAGCTCCCAAATGAATTCCGGGCCATCCAACTACAGCAATCAAAGTTCCAATCAAGGATCTGGAGGCGCTAGAAACGAAGAAACGACTTGTGAGCAATGAAAAAAGGCCCCGTTTGGTTGTTTAGGGGATTTGTAGGGGATGAACCCCTACCCAGTTATGTGGGGATTGTTTGAAAAAACATTAGAAAATTATGAGGATCCCTATTAAACAACCATTTTTTCATGGAATCTATCCGAGTTGTTTGTTTGTGTGGCTCATGTGAATTTTTTGGCTGGCGAATCAAGTTACGAGGGAAACTCCTGGGTCTTTTGAGCAGATTTGGCATCGATGATCAAATACAGGGATCATTAAATGGGACCTAATTTGGGGGAATCAAAGTTGATGCAAGTCTATGGCAGGTTTGAGGTTTGGGTTGATAATCTATTAATGACCCCTGAAATATTTTTTTTGGGTCAACACTCCATGTATATATATATATATATATATGTATATGTGATATGTAACTATTTAGAAGATTTGCCGAATCAAATCCATGTTTTTAGAATAGAACTCCATATGTGATATGCAACACTTGAGTTTTTTCTGGACAAGTAATTAAAACACTCTCTGCTACTCAACTTGTTCTTGAGTTTGCGCCCTGTTTTGGCATGATGGATTGTGGAAAAAATGGTCGAGATCGCAACATCCATCTCATCCCAAACTGGGCCAAGGTCATAAATTGAGAACAGAATAAAGTGAAGATATCTCGAAAATTGATCAAAACTTGATGTTTTTGAAAGAGGCACAAATTGGGGTTTAGAAAAACAACTCCGTCAAATCAGTTTGCCCGGTCCAGATTTGCCAGCTGCTGTGCCGGTCTTGAAGAAGGTGAACTGGTTGAACCGCGAAGGTGTGGGTCATTAAATGACCAGCGGGCAGGGTGGGATATACCAATTAACAGTTTCGTGGAGGGTATATCAAAAAAAGGGGAAACTTGAGAAATTCTCAATGATTGTATCTATGATAGTAGAAGCACTCCAGAACTCTTAGTGGGTTTGGCTTTGAATTGACGTGATTTGTTTCTTTTTGTGATCAAGACAAAAGAGTTTGCGCCCTGGAAAATTGTCGTAGAACACAAAAACTGGTGGTTTGGAAGATGAATGGCCCTTTTTCCAATGAGTGATTTGGATCGCAGGCTTTTTCGGAAAGAATGCCATTGATGAAGATGCCGTCGACATGCTGGGTTCATTGCCCGTAGATCGTGCCTTGAGCATTTTGACCAACATCGAGGAGACCATGCAGGGCTCAGAAAGCGCCGACAAGCATTGAAATATTGATGTCTTTAAAAAGATTGGGACCCCCGCGAAATCACCCCAACATGCTTGACTTCTGTAGGAAGCTGACGGATCTTTTTTTGGTTCTTGATCTTGAGACGCACCAATTGGCACTTCGAGTTGCTAGATTTCGAGGAGAAGGCAAATTCTGGCGAGATTTGGAATCCCAATAGCTATGTAGTGCCTTGGCAAACGACAAATTGGTTAGTGTATCAATGTGATAATAGCTATGTAGTGCCTTGGCAAACCAAAAATTGGTTAGTGTATCAATGTGATTCTTGTCATGTTTCCATTACATTGCCATTGGTATCTTCTGGTTTGGTTGAAAATCTTTAAAGCTCCTTTTTGGTGCCTTTGATTGTTGATGTCTTGTGGATGACCACTTTTATTTGTGAAAGCCATTGTTGCCAACGTCCCTTGTTTTGGGTTGACGCGCCACTGATGATTTTTCGTTGAGGTCAAAGCCGTCGTCCGCCACCAGTGCCTTGGGATGAAGCTGTTAGGGTTGGGAGTTGTTACCCACCTTATCAACTGACAAATTTGCCTATATTTGAAGATACACCCCTGATGTTGGTTCAACATAGAACCTTTTGGAAAATTAGGCCGCCTTTGCGGCCTTTCAAAAGGAAGGAAGTCGTATATACTTTTCCAGGCGCCATCATTTTTCCAGGGTCGAGCGAGCTGTTCAACTTCGGGGGGTTGGTTGTTAAAGTTGGCCTTTTTGGCAGCCAACCAAAGTCTCCTGGGAGACGTCCTCAAAAGTGTGGAGTTCTGCCAAGGACAAGTTTAAAGAGTGACAGGTGGGAAGACAGGTGGGAAGATGACAGGAGACCGATATTTTATTTGGGGGTGATCGATTTGAACATGTTTTTCAGGTTCATTCCTCAGAGTTTTCTAGCAAATCAGTCAGCCATGTCAATTCTTCCTCAAGCCCATTCATGCTGGAAGCTGGGCGTATTGGGGTCGTGACCTAACATGGTTCAGCGTCTTGAAATTCTTTCTTTCACTGCAACGGGTCTACAAAGAGATGGGGCGGTTTATATATGTTGAGGGTGATACCTTGTGTCAAAACCAGCTGTCGCAGGAGACAGCAAAAGGGTGGCAAGGTGGGGGGGTCATCGTGTTAAACCGGATTCCAATTCGTCGCTCCCTTTTTTGGTCGAAATGAAACCTGCAGTTTCGTACAGTTATCTACATGTGCTAGGGTCTAAACTCCCATCATTTTCCAATAAAAAGTGGTATGACATTCCCCAATATATTTCGGGAGTTTAGACTCGACCCTTCTTGGCACACCACGGTTTTTCCCTAGCTGATGGCTGTTCAAAATCAGTGTCGCGAAAATTGCCAGGGAAAAGGTGGAAAAGGTGGAAAGGGAACAGCCCTGGCAATTCGCAGTGGCCCTTCCAAAGGCAAAGGTGACTCGGGTGAATTCCTCCAACAAGGGGTGCTTTTAAAGTCCCCGAAACTGGGCTTCCAAACGGCCTTGTTTTGGCTTACAACTTACAAGTCCTGGGATGATCCTCCAAGTGGAGGGCTTCTTTTTTGGAGGTGAAGTTGGGTTGATTGAATGTAAGCCACCAGAAATGGTAAGGTCGTACAAGATGGCCAAACGTACAAGATGGTAAAACTCGTTATAAATGGAGTCAAAAAAACCCTATGAATGGCCGAAAATAAAGAGGTTTGCGTTTGCATATTTTTTTTTCACCCCGAAATCAGCGGAGGGACATGGGCCCCTACTGAAATAACTGGTATTTTGGGCCCATCTTGATAAAATGGACCTACTGTTGATGGTTCAGAAATCCGCAGAGAAACCCACCGTTTGGATGTAGAAAAACCATGGGATCAACTGGTTGTATGGTTTTTCCTGCTCAAAAAAGTGCGGCCAAAATGCCTGAAAAAACTTGCGTCCGTCACATCCCGAGGTAAGAGCCGCTGGTGATGAGGCCCGGATTTTGTGGACTGATGGGAATTTTGAATCGAAGGATCCAACAAACTTCACAAACAAAAGCAGGGCCTGAAGCAATGAAAACCTGCCAGTGGCAAACAAAAATCGGGATGTGTAGTTGAATGAATATCTCCTCTTGATTTTGACAGTATTTTGGGTTTGGGGTTCTAGATGATCTTGGCAATGAGCACCGCTACAGGTTTCAAAGCAGCGGTCTCGGTGAGGGCATGACAAAGAGCGCTGAGCTGGGTTCCGTTCACCGAGCAGACCGAAGAAGTTCAGAGAACTTGAATGTTCTGAAACAGTGATTGAGTTAGATTTGGGATTTGTATAACTTTCTCATGATGAAGACGGGAATCAACTCATGCTTACATATTTGCTGTTCAATTTTGAATCGGTTCCGATTCCCTCACATGGACGAAAGTTTGGGACCGACATTTAGTCCAAGCAGGGAAACAACACCCTTGTAGCAGCTGTGGGTTCAACTGGGTACAACTTGCAATTGATAATAAAAACGAAGAATGCTCTCTTTCCTCGTACTTGATGTGTTTTTGTTGGTTCTGAAATCTATTATTCAGTGTGCTTGGTGGTAGCAGTGCTTTGGCTTGAATTTGAAGCGTGTCATGCTGCTACAGTTCCAGTAGAATGATTCGATTCTGATGAGTGGAAAATGGCCTGCGCCCATGTGTGGCTTCCTTACATGTCAACATACGAATCACGACGCCAGTGCTTCTCCCAAGACAGTGGTTGGATGAAGTGGTTTACATGATTTTTCGCTACCCAATACAGGGATTATGGCTGGTCAACCTAACCCCCCCCCCTAACGTAACCCACCGAGAAATAACGCCCTTATGTTTCGGGCTTATTAACCATTGGTTTCCCCATTGGTTTCCCTTATTATGACCTTATAAACCCTTATTTTTTGGGTGGGTGGGTATTAGGTTGACCTTTGTAGCACATCCGTCCATGGATTCATCCATGTTGGACCAGTCAATTCCTATATCCACTTATGCTATATCGAAATTCGTTTATTAAAGATGTTTTTCAAGTGAGCAGTAATCCAAACCCTGTTTATTTGCTGTATAAAGAGGGTTGTACTACCCAGTTGTATAGAGATTATAATAAACCATTATAAGGATCCTTATTAAACAACCAGTATAAAGGAAAGTAAGAGGATTTTTTTTTGTGGCTCAAGTGTCCACTGCCCAATTCAGCTTACAGTCCTGTCGAAGTGTTTTTTTTTTTGCGGCAGGCTTTTGCAGTTGAAGTTGAAAGAAGCTGAGGCGAAAAATGCCTGTTTGGCCTGTGAGGAGACTGTCTTACATGGTTACTTGGAGGGCCATCACAGGACTTGTAGGTAGTTAGGTTGTTCCCCCATTTGCAAGCCAAAAAGAGGCCATTTGGAAGGGGATATATCTCCAGGTAGGGGACTTACAAACCATAGTTGCTAACTACTCGATAACTGGGATGATCCTCCAAGTAACCACCATTATTTGTCGTCAAAAAGGTCGCCTTTTGATGTTTTGATTTTCTGGAACGGATTTCCGTTGATTTCTGAAAGGACTCAAGTAGAAAGTCTTGCGTTTCGTGGATGTGATGTATATATATATATATATAAAGACTGTAAAGAGACAATTGAGCAGTGACCAAAACCATTGTTATTTGTTGCTATATTGTGGATGAAAATCTAGGGATTAAGCCTTTTAAAAGGATCGAAGCTGAAGCAATCAGTATTTAGGTGCTGGTTTCAAAATTTTTTTATTTTCACCTCTACTCGGGAAGATGTTCAATTTGACTTACAGTATATATATCTTTCAGATGGGTTGGTTCAACCACCAACCAGTTCCATGGGAACCATGTCAGCCTGTTGCGGTTCCGTTGCTCCAGGCAGAGTTGCAAGATGCCAAAAGCCGGGTTGAACTCAGTGGATGGTCTTCCAGTTCCCATGATTTTTCAGTTTAGACATGTTGCTTTCCCTTCACTTTACCCATGGCGATATAGCTGCAAAAAATCACCCATGTTTTTAAACAGGAGATACATCTTCAAATGGTCATGTTTAGTTTTCGGTGGTGAAGCTACACCAGCTAGAAAATTGAAGCAAAAAAACGCCGGTCGCAGTCGCTTGTTCCTCTTGTGAGGCAGTATTGAAGAGGTGACTCAAACAGCTGGCCTCCATTTTTTACAACAGGCAGGGTGTTTTTGTGTGTGTTTTTTTTGTTCTCCCCCAACCTTTTCTAGTCGTTGTAAAAACCCACCAGTGTGAGGGTGTGGGAATGATGGTTACGGTGAGTTGTTGTGTGAAAACTGGTCCATGATGTTTCCAGAGTGATGGACAAAAGATCTGAGTAAACAAACCAATCTTTATGCACCGCAGGGGTGGCTCAGAGCACCCGATAAGCCATGTTTCATAGGGAAAATTTTACGGCGTTTACTTTTCATTTAGAGTTCCTTTGTCTTAAATTACCACAAAAAGCTAAATCAACCAAAACAAAAAAACACATTGCTGTCAGAAACATCCATCGAAACTTTGGTAGCAGCTGGATGAGTCGAAGATACGCGTCAACGTTTTTGGTAACAAAAACACGAAAAAAAACAAGAAGAACTCTGCGTGCTGATTTTAGTTTCTTCTGATGGCTTCTATCACTGAGTGCCTTGGAGATAACTTAAGCGAAGCATCTTGGGAAGTGAATTTTTGATGAGATTTGCTGACCATTTCAGCATATTTCAACATAAAACTTGATCTCATAAGTTTCAGGGGTGTATAGGTCCTCCAAAATAGCTAGTTTTGAGATGTTTTGAGAGGGTCAGGTTACTGAGGGTGAGTTTGAACAGGAAAAGTCACCCTTCCAATCTCAACATTGAACGTCTACATTGGAGCAGTAATCAAAACCCTTGTGACATTCCACTATACTGGTTGGTTAATAGGAATTAGTGCTAGTGGCTTATGAAATTTTCCCTCTAAAAATGGGTAGTATGATCCCCAAAATAACTCAACCAAACTAAGGCTCCAGAGGGCTCCAGAATCGCGCAAGCGCTCTGCTCTTCGAGCCGGGTTGGATGTCGTGGTTGAGTTTGCCAGGAAGATCTTGCGATTGAACGAGGTGCCTGTTGAAGACGTTGCAGTCACTCAGCAAACAAAAACAACTTGTGAGGTGTTGAACAAACACCAGAGTTTTTTTTTGCTAACGGTGTCATGATTTTTGTGATGTGCAATGAAGGCGAATCTACACAAAATGGACATGTTATAGTCTCGTTGCAGAATCCCAGGCATGTTTGTCATTTCAGGAACGCTTAGGTTAGGACCTCGATACATCTATTTTGCAGCAACACCTGACAGTTGCCCTTGAAGAGCTTGGCCACCATTTTTTATAGGTTGGTTTGCAAGTTTCACATTTTTTTACTCCGTAAGTGTTTATCATTATCCAAAAGGTGAACCTTTTGGTTCAAAAGTGGTGGCAACGACATGACTTCCAGGGGTTGACACTTCAGGTTGATGTGGTCGATGTAAGGGGAAATCCCAAGATCTTCTTGGTGGTTGGTGAATGCGGTGATGGCAAAAGTACCCTGATCAATGCACTTCGAGACCCACAGCGTAGTGGTGAACCTAAGAGTGGCTTGAGCAGTCGTGGTGTCACTAAGAGTATTGAGGCCTACGTTTCTTGGTGGAGATTTCCTAATGACGAGTGAAATTACAAATTCACACCTGGAACCCGAAACAACCCCGATTTGTAGTGGATGGAAATGGTGACTTCCAACCATTTCGTATATTATACAAGATTTGGAATTATCCAATTGAATCAACCATTTATACACATTTTCAGGTTCCAGGCCTTATTTGGTGTGTGTGTGTCGGGTCCCTTTTTGATATCCAACCGCTGGTGAGATCAGGTTGGTTTGCCCATCGATGGTATGCAAGTGGACTATCTTGACACACCAGGCGTTGGAGATATGGATGTAACACCCATGAAAGTCTTAACGCTGGAAAAAAAAAATATGTAAACATTCCTTCTGGGAAGTATATATATGTACATAAACATGTGTATATATGTGTATATACATACCTAT
>DF243276.1:0-36797 GCA_000507305.1 Breviolum minutum Mf 1.05b.01 | reverse complement strand
TTTAGTTAGTTACGTACGAGAGAGAGAGAGAGAGAGAGAGAGACAGCAAATTTTCGCTATTCTTTTTCTTTTGCATTTTGGGTATCCAACCGGAACCGCTTCCTTTTGGGAAACTTCGAACGTTGAAAACGAAAAAGCCCTTCGGGTTTGGGGTGAATGTTTCTCTCGGCAACAACAGAAAGTGGGAATTTGGTGGAGCCCGAAGGTCACTAAAGTCCTCAGAGGATCCCCCACATTCAAAGATACGAAATCCTACCACACCATGCCAGAATGACAAAAATTCAGATATCATAGTGAGGAGTGTTACTTGATGCCCCTAATATAGTGAACCACCAAGAGAAAACAACACACCCTTTCTGAATCCTGGAGCTTCTTGTGATCTTTCTGGATCACGATCACCAGTTACCCCTTTAACTTCCTTTTTTTAATGACAAGGATAAGGGTGATATACACCCCTGGAAAACTAACAGCTAACGTGACCATGGAACAAGAACCATTTGAAGATGTATCTCCTCTTAAACATGGTGATTTTACATTGTCTTCGGGGGCCTTTATGTAAATATAATCTATAATCATCTATAATCTATATGTATCTGATATGTAGATAAACAATAAAATAATACAACATATGAATCATAAATATATGAATTGATAATAACATCACCCTGTGACCGGCATCCTGGGAGTTGTGGAAACATCACGAATTCCAACTGCCTGAGGTACCCTGACCCTTCCCAACATCCCTTCATCAACAAAATGAAGTTATCTCCTCTCCAGCAAGCCCAAGGCTCCTGACCCCAGTGACAACAAAAACGTTGACCCCAAAAACATCCACCAAAGTTCACAAAACTCAACAAAATCAACACAAAAACTATCCTACGTCGTTTTGTTCCCAATAAATCCTCAAAACATGTGTTGAGTGATGTTCATGCCATCGGATACAAAAAATGGTGTCACAAAAAAATACCGTATTGCCAATGAACATCTCAACAAACACCTGCCTTTCGAACTGCAGCTAATCAACTGAAGGGTATCGGCTGGTAAATTCTCACCCCCAAAAACGCTCACCCTTCTGGTGAACTTGTTCCACAACTTCTTGCTTCCCGTTGTCGGATTGATGGCTTTTGAAGCAGATAGCTGCATCAAAACCCCGTTTATTCCTGGAGTAAGCGGCACGATTTTCACGGCCCGGGGTGTCCACATGGCCACTCCGGCGGGAGGGTCCGGGTGGTACCGCGCCTTCTCTTCGCAAATGAGTGTGCTCAAATCTGCTGCCTTTCTGGCCGTAAAGGACAAACTGAAGACCAAAGTCGTCTCCTGCCCAAAGGCTCCAATCTTACACTTTTGCATCCAAAAGTGATATCGGAAAGCGCTTTTACTATCAAAAGCGCTTTTGATGTTAAAAGCGCTTTCCGATATCACTTTTGCTATGAACAATCCATGGACAGCGGTGAACAGAAGGTCTACCTGCCCCTCCCACAATGCCGGTGCGAAATGAAGGTTTAGGTTGGGCCTCTGGTAAACATGGCTATGAAAAATGGACCTTTTGAAAATGCATTTCCAATGGAAAAAATGGTGATTTTCCATTGCTGTGTTTGTTTACTGATGTGTACCACCCACTGATGCTGGCTCGTCAACAAGAGCAGTATGAAACATTTTTAGACGACCGGGGGATCACTATTGGGAACTAACTCATTTACCAACGATGGCATCCTGGGTGGAGGAGCACCCTCAGGTATATCTACGGTCCTTCCCTATGTCCCCTTGATTGCAAGTTTAACATGCAGTCAAGCGAAACACACACACACACACAGTTGAGACATAGTCTCCAAGTCATTCTTTTCAGTGAAGATAGCCCGAAGAATCCTGACCCCTCAAAAGTGGCTATTTTGAGGACCCGGACCCCTACTATACAGGTTCAAACCCCTCCATTGGAGGGTCCAATGATTCTTAGGGAGAAAAACAAGGACATCCAATTACACTCCACATTGGACATGAACCAAAGCTGACTTGGAACTGCGATCTTTGGCTGTTTAAAAAGACATCATCATTTCCACAGCATCTTTCAAGTGCAATGTGCCCAATGCAGATGTGTATTGATTTTTGGGGAGACACAGCAATAGTGTTAATGGACAAAGATCCGGCGAACCACCTGGGATATATAAAACCCTGCAAAAAATGGGATAAACCACCTAGTTAGCCGGATTTCTGCACCATCAACAGTAACAGCACCATGCATAAAAATGCCTAAATTCAACCAACTTGCTGGAAGAAGAACACGGACAGGGATCATTTCAGATCTACGAGAGCTTTGACCCAAAACTCCTGCTTTAGATCCGTGAAATTTCCACAGAGTCACCAAGCATTGAATTTTCCGAGGTACATCGGCCAAGTCCGCATTGGGTCGAAGCTTCTTACGCCGATATTCCTTCACCTCAAGAATTCAAAGGGTTCACTGCGTTCTACCGTCTGGATTTGAAACATTTCTTTTTGCGACCGCGGAGATTCTAATACATTAAACCGACTCAATTGAACAATTGATTCATCTTTGTGGGGAACACGAACTTGATACACCCATGCATACGGTATATAGTTTGTTACAACAGGTGTATTCAAAGCACATATTTCCAATTCATAAGCAAATTCACAATCTATACAAGTCAAAATGCAGCATGTTAATGCTGTTAAAGGCGCTTTCTTTCTTTTACATGAGCCGCATATTGAAAGTACATCTTTCCCCACCCTTTTCCCCCTGCTTCCTTAAGCTGTAAAAAAAACACCTTAAGGGCTGCCAAAGGGCCAGAAACTTCTGAAGTCTGTGAACGTGTAAGGCTGATTCCTTGATAAATCGATTCCTTAACCGAAAAAGTGGACGAAGCATGAGGAATCTGAAAAAAACGCCCCAGCCTTCCAATGTTAGCCCCCTTAGGAAAATATATAGCCGGCCTTAGGGGCTTGTTAAGGGGACAACTATTTGTTACTGGAAATCGCCCGCCTTCTTTGGGGATTCTCGAAGGGTGTGAATCATTTTCGATTGGGGACAATGATGGTTAATCATACCATTTTATAGTGCCTTACTTTTTTTTAATGGCATTGCGGGGGTGGACCCCTTAGATTCCCATGAGTGAAGTTTGAAGTCGGCGGAAGGACTCACCCCATGATATACTATACTGCTGTTGTTGATGGGTTGAACATATGGAAGAATATCCACCTTTTGTTGGGCCGGGATTTTGCAAATATCTTCGACTCCTTTTAGATGGGATCAAGTTCAACAGAAACTATCTCAACTGGTGAAAAGCTAAGGAGTTCATTCCAACAAGATGAAATTCCAAACATCAAAAAGCAGCATCTTGAACGTGTTTTGGTGAAGAAAGGAATGGGATTCCGAAATGGTGAATCCTTATCAATAGAAAATAGGTCTTGGGGTGTATCGCTGTCCAACTGACCCGAACAAAAACATTGTTTTTCAGGTTTTCCTTCAACGAAGTTGCAATGGAAGATTCACCTTTGAGTTTGACATGATGGAAAGGTAAGTGCTGGGGAAACACAAAAACTTCCGTACACAAAACGTGTTTCACTAGTAAATTTGGAACTCCCCAAGCAATTCTTGAAGTGGGGCCCAAAAAAGGAAAGTCACCCATCTTTTTGGGGTCAACAGAAAAAGTCCTCAAACCTTGAGGAAATCATTTCAATGTTGAGATCTTTTTGGATCGACAACCAAACTCTTCATCCTTGGGAAGAATCTCAGTTTTACAGGATTAGCCTTGCTTCCAGGTTTGCTCCAAGTGGAGCCATTTCCTCCACTGATTCTCACCTTCCATGTGTGTCCGTCTCTAAACTTCCTGAAATTGGGGATGGTCATCGGTTATCCTACCTTCAATATCTTTAATCACCAGAATTCCACCAATCCTGAGGTATATTGTTCATCCACACCCTTTTGAAAATCGATCATCCCCTTTCCCAACAACCCTTGAAATGAGAGTGTGTTTAAACTCCATGGGTTTTGGATCTCGTTCGCCGAGTTTCATGCTTTTTCGATCTTTTCTGCTTGCATAGGGTGCACCTCAACGAAAGGGATCGTGTTTTGTTGGATTCCCGGCGTCCAAAATGAAGGGCTTGGAGGGTATAGGGAGATGGTGATCCCAACATCCCCAAACACGTTGGGCCCTGGTTGGCTTAAGGATGATGAACAAATTCTCCCAAATGATACGTCTAGCTTCCCCCAAGTTTCGGATCGCAAAACAACCATTCAGAAAAAGGTGTTGTCCTTACACAGGCGACAAAAACATCATCGCCAGTTCATCTTCTGCAATTTGGTTGGGAGGATCATCTGGCTCCTTGGCATTGGGTGATCAGCTGAAGTAGCCTATAGGGCTGTCTTAGCTTGGGAATCACGAACAGTTTCCCAATCATTGTCTTCTCAAACTGTTCTTCTTTAGACCTTTCAAAACGATTCAAATGTCATCCAACTACCAACACGACATTTGCTTTTTCCACGGTTTTCATTCTGAAGCATTGCCGTTTTCAAACACAAAAAACATTACCCAACATTGACCGTGTTTTTCCAAGTTTTTTTTAGAATCACCACCCCCCCCCCCCCTTTTGATTTTCCCTACTTAAAAAACGACCATCAACGACCCAAAAAGCGCTTACCTCACAACGTGGCGATCGGGATTCCCAACGAATACACAGTTCCAACAATTCCATGGATTCCATCACCAAGGCCTCTGAGAGTTCAGGTCAGAAGGTCGGCAGGTTGGCGGTAGCCGCTGTTTAAGCAGGAACCGAGGTACATGGCCCGTTTTTTTTTTTCGTTGCTGCTGTTTTTGGGGATTTTTTTTGGGGTTGGCTAAAAAGTTGGGTTCTTTGTTTATGTTTCTTGTGAATCAAAAATGAGGTGTTTGGAAGGTTTGACTACATTTTGATGGATTTTCCATGGAAAATCCAGGTACAGTCGCATTGGCAACTCAACTAGGATGTTCTACTGATAAGAGGAAATCCACCTCGCTTAACCACCTGGAATGTACCAAACAAAATACCTACAACATGAAAACCTCATCTGTCAGATCTGTCATCTTTTTGGATATCCATCAACAGAATCACTTCAGATATCCCCCAGTAAAAATGAACATGTTTCAGCTATATTTTTTCATAAGAGTTTTGGGGAGTTGAGCATCAGGGAAAAACAACAGCAAACACACAGCCTAAGTATCCTGTAGCAGGTTGGCACTCGCAAAATCCATCTGAAACATAGGCGAACGTCAAATTGGATCTTTTTTGTCAAGAATTGGAGTGAAGTTTTTTTTTGGGGAAACCACCACCTACACTTAGTTTAAGAATATGCTAGAAATACAACAAATACACAATTTACCGACCCGTTTCCACCCACTTCTGTGGAACATCCAACCTACAAGCGATCCTTTTTCACTGCCACTAAACTTGTGCGCCTGCAAATGTGGTTGTAGATCTCCTATCAACTCCTGTGGGGGTTGAAGCCATTGGCTCATAACGTCACGGTGGAAAGTGAAGGTTAGTATTGGCTGCTTCATAAAATTGAATAGTCTCACAATTGAATATATGGACTGCTACAGGGTGGGGGGGGGGTTACCCAACTTGTTGTTGATACAAGAAATGCGGCACCAGTTGACATGGCAAATATATGGAAATATCCCACAAATTTCTCACAGTTTATGTACGTTTATGTAAGAATCTCCACTGGTGCAGGATTTCTTCCATCCCCAGTAGCGAAGCCAAAACCTGATGTCATTTGGGATGAGAATACTGTAGTTTGTTTGGGGAAAAGGGTAGGAGTTGGCATTTTCATCTTACCCGCTACATGGCGAGTGGTGCCAGAACTGACATATATCACAAAAAACAAGGTGTTTTTTTTGAGATATCACCAACACCCTGTTAGCTTTTTGCGATGTTTTGTTCTTCTGACAAAACCAAAAAGACCAAGCAAGCAAGGATCGGCGTGAATTTCTACATGAGCGCTTTTCGACTCTGAGGTCACCCTCGGAAACAAAACACCATCTTTGTTGGATCCCTTGGACCGTAAAATTTTCGAGGTATGGACTTGACTTCGTCGGGGTTCAGCAGGTCAAGGTTAAAAAAGTTTATTGTAACAACCATGACAGCAATGTAATTTACCTTGTATGTTTTTGTTATAATAAAAAGTTATTTCACCATCAATTGGTGGTTGAAAACACAATTGCGTGTTGAGTTTTCTAGGCACAAATCAGCAAATCCCCCGTATTCCGGTCGGGAGCCTTACCCTGAGCTGATGGAGACTACTTCCAAACAAAAAAACAAAAATTGGTGGGGGAAATTATATCCATCACCATTGCCAGGGCAACCTGCAATTTCGCTGGATTGTTTTTTGGTTTCATATGTCCTTGAAAAATGGATCTATTTCATTTCAACAGGAAATGCCCATTTGACATTAACAAAATCATCACATCTCATCAGTTGGAGCGTCCTGGTGCTGACCCTGAAAGTCTTCCTGCAAGACCTGGGTCCGGGGGACTCAACAACCTTCATACCGTTCACGTTAAATGGTCTTCCAAATGGTGACCGTATTGCTCAACCCCCAACCCGTTGTTTATTATATGTTTTACAATATGGAAAAACATGAAAAACACACTTTTTGGTCATTGAAGGCCTACCCACCACACAAAAAATGAAGTCTCATGGCCGTGAATGGACGGACGTGGCACTTTTCATCGGGCGGTCATTTCTTTCCGCATTTTTTTTGTGATGCTGACGTCACGATGTCCAGTACCATTTGGCTTTGTCAACAAAATCGTGTCTTCCACCCATCGCTTCAACTGACTCGCCATGGGTTTTGCTGCTTATATATTCCACCACCAACTTAGCAATAAATTAAAACCAGATGTGATTCTGTCGAAGGTCACAGCACAAGGCTTGCCTGGTTTTTGGTGGAATGATTGGTTCCAAAAAAAGAGCTATTGAGTTACAAAAAGAACAGCTGGCTCATACAGATTCGCACGATGGATCACTTCACCTTTTCGATTTGAGTTCCCCAACACACCACTTCACTGCAGGTAGCACATCGAAAATGTCCTGGAGATTTTTGCTACATCCATCAACAAAATCAAGCTGTGTAGCCCAAAAATCTGAAGTCATGAGCATCAAAACAACATATCAACTGGCAAAACGCTATAAAACGCTTACCCACCTGGGCAAAACGAGCAACTCAATGTTTAGGTGCCTGGCCTGGGACCTTCGCGAAGATTTGGAAAAGTTTCAAAATTCATTCAAATTCAATTCATCCAAATTTCAAACCTTCGAATGAAATCTTCAGATAATTGCAAGCTCTGAGGGTGAGTTTTACTGTTTCACTGCTTTCGAATTCATTTGTTCGACCTTTTTTTTTTGTTGGCTCAGTTAGGCTGTGGGCCTATAAGTTAAAACCAGTGATGCAACCAGGTGCTGATGATCATCGTTGCTGGTTGTTGGTTCTTGTTCCTGCACCCTTCCTCTTCCAATTATATGCACTTTACCCCCTGAACTTCCACACCGGCTCGTCCAGGTCTACAAATCGTACAAGTTGAGGTTGCACTAGGGAGTATTGAGTTGGCCGCGTCCGGCGGTGCCATTCCCCGGTGCGCTGAACAAAAAGAAACACAAAAAAGACAGGTTTCGGGATATCTAATAGAAGCAAAAAAAACGCGGAAACAATCGTGTAATGTACAATCTCCAAACTTTCCATTCTAAAAATAAGCATCTTGAAGTCTAAACACTAAACGTTAGACCAATGACCAATACCTATCCAAGGTAAACGCATCCCTTTCCATGTCGCAACGTGGGTCCTGCAAGTTCTGCTGAATCACCAGCAGTTCTTGACGACGAGGATCATGACGACACAACAAGGCGTTTTCCCACCATGCAGCCTGCGCATGAACCCATCAAGAGATGAGGTTTGTTGCCGGGTCAAGTTGCTGAAAGTATCAGTTCTTTGTTCCCAAACCGATTTTGATGTGCGGAAACATCGACGCCAATGGGACTGCATGTTCTTCTGACCCAAATCCCAAACAGAATCGGAAATTTGAAGTTATTTCACACAAGGCAAGTGTTACCAAATGAAAAAAAACAAATGTTTCCCAAAGTCTCCAAAACCATCATCATCATCATCATCATCATCCCGCCAAACCCAACCAACCAACCAACCTGAAAAACTCAATGTTGAACCAAGTGTTGAACTCGTGCACTTGTTTTACTGTATGTTGGACACAGCTCAAGGGCCCTGGTGTTGAGCCAGTGCATAGTGACGTGTTGGTCACATGGAGGGATGTTGATACTTAACACGCCCCCTCAGCTGTTGCAACATGTTGTCAAAAAGTGTTGCTTCAGCTGGACTGTACATGTTGACCCTTGGCTCATTTGTTTTACAAGAGTAGGTCAGCCGCTCTTGTTGAAATCCCTGTTGAACCAATTGTTCAACATTTCATGTTGGTGCCTCGTGTTGCGCACTCATTCAAAAATGCCGTGTGCCCTGAGATGTTGTTCCTGTTGTTCAATCATCTCTCCCACAGCATCTTGTTGGCCTTGTTGAGCAATACGTTGGCGACGTTGAGGCCTGTCCATGTTGTCATCAATCTCTTGCCATTCAGGTTGATCAACTTTTTGTTGTTGATGTTGATCCCTGTAGTCGTTGGTCCTTTTGACATAGTCAGCAAAGTGTTGATCATAGTTGGTGGAGATCCAACTCCAAATTGTTGAATTTCCTCTCAACCTTTCTGTTGTCTTTGCACCAAAGTACTGGAAGTCTGTTTGGAACTGTTGTTGCACCATTGGATGCATAGATGCCAAAAGAGTATGGACATGTTGTGTCGTCTCTGTTGGCAGTTTTGCCATCACCTCACCACCAGTATATTGAAGGCATTGTAAAAGACAACGCATCCTGTTGTCTTCTTGTGATAAAATCTCTGTTGGCCTCAATGGAATGTTGTAGGTCCATAAAAAGCCATTCTCCCAAGAAAACTTGTTGGCGATGACTTGCACAAAGTTGATGTTGTCCTGGATGGGCTTCACGTTGAAAACGACCTGCTTGTTGAGCTCCCATGTTGACAAGTTGATCATGCTTCTTTCTTGAACTTGTAGTTGTTGGAACACGTATCCCCTGTTGAAGATATCTACGTTGTGGGAACCAAGGCGGCGCTGTTGCCTCCTCGTCTCGGGAATGAGCATAATCAATTTGAGGTCCCGCAGTTGTTGAGTGAGTACATGTTGTTCACTCACATGGTAAAACAGGCTGAAGGCACCTGTTGCCGGGGTTTCCCCCATCAAAACCTTGTCAAAGAAAGGCATGTTGAGGAAACCTGGGATTGTTGGAACCAAGCCCTGTTGGTTGGAGATGCTGTTGTACAACTCCGTCGTTGTCATCAGCCACCAAATCTGTTGATTTGCAGATTGGTACATGTTGGTGAGCTCGTCCGGATTCTTGTTGTCCACGTTGCCAAATGGCCCATAAAACAACTGTTGAGCTTCTACGCCAAGATCTGTCAAGGTCATGTTGAGGTCCGCCAGTGGTGTTGGGCTCTTAGCAACGACCTTGTTGAGTGCCATCATGTTGTCTCACTGCACTCGGTTGTTGAGAACTCACGGCGTTGATTGCTTGTTGAAGCAAATGGCTACGAACCAAAAAAATCTTGTTGTCAGGCCGCATGTTGTTCAACAAAGTGTTGAACTGAGGAAACAAAATCAAAGCAAAACATGTTGAATTCAAAGTTGCACAATCCATGTTGTCTAAGACATCATGTTGACAGAAATCACGAAAATCTACATGTTGATCAGGCATGTTGAAAATTCACAATCTCTGACACAAAAAAGATGTTGTTGAAATACTCCGTGTTGAAGTGTCTCATGGCGACGCGCCCCCTCAATGCATGTAAGGTGTGCGCAGAGTGCATTTACTGTTTGCTAAAGCAATTTGTGAAACATTGCGTGTTGCTTCGCTAGAAGCTTGAGTGTGGATAGTGTTGGATGTGCAGTCCAACACTGTGTAGGTGACGTTGCAGTGTGTCTGCTGAAACGTACTTTGTAAAGATATCTGCCGGATTGTCGTTGGTGTGTATTTTGATGATGCGCAAATGATTTAGTGCTACCAATTGTTGTATAAATAGATGTTTCAATTCAACGTGCTTTGTTTTCTTTCCTGTTCCGATCCTTGTTGCAATGCTTTTGCCGCTCGATGAGTCTGTGTGTATTTTGATGTTTGCTTTGTTGGTGTTCAGTAAATCTGTGAGTAGATTCTGAAAGTGTAATGCTTCCGTTGCTCCTGTGTTGATGGCATATAATTCTGCTTCTGCGCTCGACAAGGCGATTGTTGCTTGTGTTCTGCTTCCGTAGGAAATTGTTGCTCCTAAGAATGTAATACTGAAACCTGTTGTTGACTTCCGTGTTTCTACACATCCTGCCCAATCGCTGTCAACGTAAACGTTGAGGTCGTGTGATGTCTGCGTCAGCTTGACCGTTGGTCGTATGATCTGTTTGTAGTGTGTTGTTCCTTTGATGTATCGTAGAAGATGTTTGAGCTTCTGCTGGTCGGACGATGTTGGCTGCTGCAATGCTCGTGCTAGTTCTTTTGTTGCGTAGCAAATGTCTGGTCTTGTGTATGCCATCCATTGTAGTTTGCCGACCGCTCGTCGGAATGCTTTGTGTTCGTCTTCACTCAGTGGTTGGTCATGGTCTGCTGTTGGTGTCTTCAATGCTGATGTTCCTGGTGCTGTTGCTGGTTTGCAGTTCTCCATCTTTGCTTCTTCGAGAAGTGTGTTGTTGTAGCTGTCTGCCAGTCCAAGTTCATAGTAATCTCCTCTGTTGGTGATGTTGCGTCCGAGGAAGGACACTGTGTTTCCGACCGTCAAGGTTCCTGTTGGTCGAAGTAAGAGGTGTTGCTGGATTGCTTCAAAGATCTTGTTGACTGTCGGCTCGTCTCCAAGAAGAAGTATAGGCGCTGCGCTGCTGCGTGTAGTAGATGTTGGGTTCTGCTGTTGACCGCTGTAGACCAAGCTGCTGTAGTACGTCTGCTAAGTGTGTTTGCCATGCTTTTGGTGAACTTCTCAAACCGTAGATTGCTTTGTTGAGCTTCCAGACGATTCCGTCTGCTTTGTTGTAGAACTCTGTTGGTGGATACATGTGGAGATCGTCTGTTGCTGCTGCTGCGTGTAGGAAGGCTACCGAAATGTCTCCTGTCCGTACTGTCCAGTTGTTGTTCAGACTCAGTGTTAGGAGTAGTCTGAGTACGCTGTAGATTGGTGTGCTTGCGTAGATGTTGTCCATGTCTGTGACGGGTTCTGTAAACCCTTTTGCCACGATGCGTGCTCGCACCTCTGTTCCTTTGTTGCGTAGGACCCATCTGCTTTGTATGATGTTCTTCCGTTGTTCCGGAGTCAGTGTCTCTATGTGGACTTCGGTGTAGACATTCTGTTGCTTCATCTGCTGAACTTCCTTCTTCATACCTTGTGTTGTCAGTTGCTTGTCCAATCCTTCCGTGTCGTTGATGATTGGTTCAAGTAAGATCGTCTCTGTGATGTGTTCGTTGGTGTCTTCGCTTGAACATGCTGTAATTTCTTGTCCCTTGTTTGTTTTGATTGTAATTGCTGTAATTCTTTGTCTGGATGTTGCTGGTTCTGCTGTTGCTTCTGGTCTTGTTAGACCTGTTGGTGCTTCTTGTCGTCTGGTTTGTTTTGACGACGAACCTTCTGCAACTTCATCCGGTACTGTTCTTTTCGGTGATGGTAATGCTGGACGTTGATGTTGATGTGTTGGTGCTGTTGCCATTGGTGAGTCCGTAATTGGCAATCGAGGTTGCTGTTGTTGCTGCTGTGCTGTCATCTGCTCGTCCGTTGTCTGTGTAGCTGGTGCTGCTGAATCCTTCTGTGTTCTCGGTGGAGGTTTGTATGCCACCGGTAATGGTACTGTTGTACCTGCTGTCGAAAATTTGTTCAATCCGCTGTTGTTGATGATGTCCATCAACTGCTTGTTGTACTTCTCTGGCATTGGTTGTCTCTTGATTGTCCTGGAACGTACAACCTTTGTTGCTATGCCAAGGAGAGTTTCTCCTGTTGCTGTGTCTTTGCCAAGCCAGATTGCTGGGAGAAATCTGTTTTCCAATTTTGGTAGGTCCTTCACGTTGGGTAGTTGGTAAAGGACTGTTTCTCCAAACTCACACAGTGGTGTTCGATGTTCTTTGTTCCATCTTCTGTAGAAACTTGTGTTGCCATCTGCATGTGTTGCGTATCTGTTGAGTAGATAGACTGCATGTCGTACAAGCCATGGTATAATTGGGTGTTGACTTGTAATGCTGGTGCCATAGTTGGTTTCCAGTTGTGCTTTCAATGTTCTGACTTGTCCCATTAGTGTCCTGTGGAACCTTTCAACACTTCCTTGTGATTGTGATGAGTATGCTGGTGATTGTCGGACTGTAATGTTGTTTCCAAGCTTTGCTGCTGTTGCATTCAGTAGTGCTATGAGGTGGTCTTCTTGGTCTGATTGTACTACTGTGTTGCTGAGTACTGCTTGTACTCTTCCACATTCCATCAGGAATGATTGTATGCATTGTACGTGGTAGTTGAAGTCTTGAGTCTGGTTGCTGACTACTGCTGCCATTGCCATTCCTGTTTCCACATCAATCCCTGTGAGGACAGGTGTTGTCTTCTGTTCACCTAGTGACTTGAAGTAGCAAAAGTCAAATTATATCACTGGTGCTTTGCTGTTGCGTTGTTGCTTCGGGTGCGCATCTGATTTGCTTTTGTTTTGAACGCATTGTTTGCACCAACTCCTGAAGGGTAAGTGTGTCAAGTTGTGTTCTGCACGTTCCTGTGGTGTTGGTTGATCCGGGCTTTTGAGTCCTTTTGCTGGGACTGCTTGTTGTTGTTCATCTTCTTCAATTGTGAAGTATTCATCTTTGTATGATACTTGTTCTTCAAAGTTTGTTGAACCTGTCCACGGTATGTTCAGTGTTGCTTTTGTCTTTGTTGTCCAATCGTCCTCGAGTCTGTATGCTCTGTTGCCATTTGTTGGTTTGACAAATGTACTTCTAGCTGGACCTAGTTGTGTGACATCCGGTCCATCATGTGTTTGTTGTGGTATATATAGGTCTGTTCTCACTTGTTGATGAACTCTCTTCCATAGATGTCCTTCTTTGATCCAGTAATCTCCTGTTGTGCTTGGAATATGCTTAGGATGTGGTATTGCTGTTGCTGTATCCTCTGATTGAGTCATTGTTGTAGTTGTCTGATCTGCTGGTTTCTTGTATGTATGTCTTGTTGCTGGTGCTGTGCTCTGTTGCATGTCCTTTGATCCTTGTAAGTCTGTTCGTGTAGATGTTGGCATTGCTATTGTTGGCTTCGGTGGTTTGAAGTCAGGTTTGACTTTGAACCATGTTTCTCCTGTCCATGGTTGTCCATCCAATGTTCTTCTTGCCTGTGTTGGCTGAAGACTGTGCAGTTGTTCCTCAAAATCCTCTGTTGTTCCATCTCTCCTTTGTGCTATTGTTCTCCTGTAGTCTTCAAGTTTGTCCATTGGAACTGGACATTGTTTGTCAGGTACATATGTTGTCTGTCGTTGTCTCTTGTGTAGTCTCACTAGGAAACCTTGGCTGTTGTAAATCCAAACGTCATTGTTGTGTGTCACCCATTTAGCTCCTGTTGAAGTCATGGTGACTGGTGAGATTGTTGCCTTAATACCTTGCTCTGTTTCTGCTACGTCCAGTCGTGTGTTGACTGGTGTTCCTGCTGTCTTCACTGTCAGGTAGTATAGGCCGTGTTGTTGCTTCAATGCTGATTCGAATCCATTCGTGTGCTTAATTGTTGGCTGTTCGCTCAATGTTATTTCAAATCCTTGTTCTGCTAATCTTGTTGCTGACAAGACTGGTTGTGCCACATCACAAACGTAGAAAGGAATCACTATTGCTTGATTCTTGTTGTTGATCATGTACACCCATTTGTAGCCATACACCTTGATGGCATCATCTGTTGCTGTTCTCAAGTTGGGTGTTTCTGATTGATGTAGCTCATGTAGTGTTGTCTCTGTTGAGAACCATGGTGGGCAGACATGTGTTACTGCTCCACTGTCAACCATCAAGTCATTTTTGTTGTCATGTTGCAGTGCTTGTGCTGCTGTTGAAGTGCTTGCAATTCTAATTGCTGCAATGCTAATTAATGGTACAGTTGTTGATGATGATGCTTGCTCTGTAGTTATCACTTGTTGTGTCTGATGTGATGGTGGTTGATCATTGTTCCACCAGTGTGTGTCATAACTGTTGGATGTTTCGTACCACTGTTGTGTCGCATCGATGTTCTGATCATTGTTCTGTGTACCTTCATTGATGTTGTACACTGGGACTCTACAATTCTTCATTGTGTGGCCTGGTTGTCCACACTTGTAGCAAATGACATGTCCTTTTCCTTGTCCTGTTGACTTGCTGTAGGATTTTCCTTTTCCTTTGTCATGTTGTCCTTTAAAAGGCATTCCTTGTCCAATCTTTCCTTTTCCTTTTGTTGACTGTGAGGTGTAGTTTCCCTGTTGGTGTTGACCGTAGCTTCCGCAACCTTTTCCTTTGTTGCCTTTTTTGCCTTTCTTACCTTTATGTTTTCCTTTTCCTTTGTGTTTTCCTTTGCTGATTGCTCCTATGTCCATTGGTGCTGTTCCTCCATTGTAGTTTGATGAAACTGCTGATGATGGATTCTGTTGTAACCTGCTAAGGGTTGTATGTGCTCTTTGGTATTCAGTGATTGTTGTCCGTATCTCCGCATATGTTGGTGATGCTCCTGCATTGAGGTGTAGATGTTGTTGCAATGGTCCTCTTGTTCTGTTCATCAGGACTGCCACTTTGACTTGATCTGGTAAATTTGTGCTGTTGTCTGATTCGTATTGTTGTATCTCATATTCCCAGTTGCTAAATGATTCTTCAAAATTGTTGGTGTCAAATGTTGGCTCGAGCAGTTTGGTTAGGTAACCAATGCTCCTTGTTCCTATTGGTGTTTTGAATCGTAGGAGTAGTTGTCTGTAGATCTCAAGTCCTATCTCGTGTTGAAACTGTCTGCACAATGTGGCTGCTGCACCTACTGTTGTAATAATCAGCACGTACTTTAAGTTGTTGTCCAGTTGGACCCATTCCTCTTGTTCCTGTGTTGTAGCGGCTGCTCCTCTCAGCTCTGCTTCTGTTAGTCTTGTTGTTGATTGTGCTGCTCTCGGTAAGAACAGTGAGTAAAAGTTGTGTTGCACTCCCATGTATGCTTTGAATTTGTAATGCCAATCTTCGAATGTTGAATAGTCTCCATCGTATGATGGTGGCTTCAGTTTAAGCTTGTGTTGTGATGCTAGACCTTCACCTGGGTCTGTTGTTGTTGCTGCAGCTGCTGGTGAGCTCATGTTTCTGTCTGTTGGAGGTCCCCTGTGTTCAGGATCAAGCCTCCTTCTTTTCTCTCTGTTGTAAAGCGTGTGTTGTGTGTTGTCCCTGTTGACTAGTGCTCCGCTACCATGAAAAACTCAATGTTGAACCAAGTGTTGAACTCGCGCACTTGTTTTACTGTATGTTGGACACAGCTCAAGGGTCCTGGTGTTGAGCCAGTGCATAGTGACGTGTTGGTCACATGGAGGGATGTTGATACTTAACACAACCAACCAACCAACCAACCAACCACACACACACACACACACACACACACACACACACACACACACACACACACACACACACACACACACACACACACACACACACACAACACACTACGTTACGACACGTACACGTACGACGACGTACGACGTTACAACGTCGGTACATTCCGATACTCGCGAATCGCTTNACGTCGTACCGGTACGTCGGTACTACGGTACGTACGTACGTACGTACGTACGTAGTACGTACGTACGTACGTACGTACTACGTAACGTCGTACGGATACGTGACTACTACACACACACACACACACACACACACACACACACACACACACACACACACACACACACACACACACACACACACACACACACACACACACAACCAACCAACCAACCAACCCAAAAACACACGTTTGTTTGCCAAAGTAACATTGAGATTGCTTTCAATGGTCATTTCCATCTCGCGAATCGCTTCAATCTTCGCTTCGATACGAAAACCTCACATGTGTCCGTTTGCTGAATTTGAAGTTGGGGAACAACTTGGTGACTGGATTCCTTATGGTTCAAACGTAAACCTATATATCACTCCAAGAACATGGAGAGAGACAGATTGAGATAGATAATGTGATCTGCTTTAATATCTATACATACTACTGTAGGCGACCGAATGTTTGAATTCAAAAAGCAAATCATATCCCCTACAGTCCCTGCAGTGCTACGACCTAGGTACCCCAAAAATCATATCCCTTCGCCAAAACGTGGGCCATCCGAAAAGATGGCCATGCTTCAAAAGTCAAACTTCTTGGAACAAACGAAAATGGAGTTTTCTAGATATTATCAGTTTTGCATTTTTTTGGTGCCCTAATTTTGACACATAACTACCCAGATTTATGGAAAGTATTGGTTCCAGAAAAATGCCGCAAATTAAAACAGAAGATTTCATGACTGTATGCTCTATTCTGGGAGTCGGTTGTCTATCTTGCACCGCGTGGTTTTGCTGGTGTTGCTGTTGCTGTTGCTGTTGCTGTTGCTGTTGCTGTTGCTGTTGCTGTTGTTGTTGTTGTTGTTGTTGTTGTTGTTGTTGTTGTTGTTGTTGTTGTTGTTGTTGTTGTTTCAGTTTCACCTCAAAAAACAACTCCAACCAAAATTTAGGGAAATGGAAAAACAACCACAAACAAAGAAACTGGAAGGGTTCAGAAACAAAGAGGAGGAACATTAAATTTTGGAATATGAGAATCAAGATTGCTAAACTGTCGAAACCCACCAAGATGCAAATCATTGCAATTCTATGTTCTTTCTGGAACATGAAGGACGACCTCTTGGGGTCAGCAGAACCGCTCACAAGCAGCACTTGAAGGTCGCAATTTGTTTGAACTGTTCTCACTACTGACAGACTTGAACGGAAGTGGGTTTTTTTTTGATGCACCAGAAATAAAGGTTTACGGATTTATTTTGTCACCACGATTGTTCGGATGTGGCCCCCATCCCAGTATGCTGCCTCCTTCACTTGCCACATCCCGGCCACACCTAAGCCTTCAAAGTTGAAACTTTCATCTCCCCAAAAATAGTGAACTTCCACAAAAAATGATTGAAACCACCAAAAGAAGAACATTTTGGCTCCCAACATATGCATTTTGGCTCTAATATTTTTTTTCGTTGCATTGCTTTATTTTCTCCAGAAACTCCAGGTTTCCTTGGTTCTTTTTTCTGTTCGACCGCACCAAAAAAGTTCCTCACATCTCCATGCGCGTGTTCGTTCCAAGAAACGTTGCACGCTGGGTTCACTGCCACAGATGTAGTCTACCGACTCTCTCCTGAAGAAATTTCAGAGAGAACCACCGCGAATTGTTGTGTTTTTTCTTTGGAGGACCTTTTGAATCGTTGTTTTTTTTTGAACCTTCTATTGACCTTCTAATTTTCATGATGGTTGCGAAATTGGTGATTCATGATGGCTTTAGCAATGTGAAGTCATGACTTTGTATGTTACAAAGGACTATTTGACAAATCATGACAAATCACACAAACCCCAAAAAAGGTTCCGGTCCCCGATGTCCAGCCGATCCAGTGACTTCAAAGACACCATTGGTTTTTGTGGCAGCCCCGGATTCTACACTCACACGCAAGATTCACATCAAAAAATCTAGCAAAGAGTCCAAATTGAACTCATGGTCTTGGCCATGGTAGCCATCTCTGCATAAGCTTTCCTCTCATCCGAAAGATCACAACGCTAGGAGTTTCCCAACATGGACTGCGGGAGAGATGTCTAGACTATGTTTTGGGCTCTTTAGTCTATAGAGTATGGATAAATAGACTGATACATAGGATACATAACGTGAAATGCCATGAGATTGGATGAGATTCGATTACAGTACTAGTTGGTGGTTTCAGCCAACCCAATTGAACCATATGCAGCCGTCAAAATTGCATCATCTCCCGGGCTGAAAATCACCATAGATTCGGATCCATAGATTGGACTGAAATTCTGGCCAACCAGGAGAATACAACATCACGCGATTTATACAATTGAGTTTGATATATGTTTATATAACATATATCTATAAATATATGAATATCATATTATGTAGTAAGTATGTTCAAAAATAAAACAACAACTTTATACAAAAACACTCTAAAAACCAGCAACTGGTTCGCTGGATTTTCTGAACGGTTAAAAGAAAAAACATCTGCGATGCCAAGGTGATTCAACGAAAATCCTGGTTGGTCAATGATGGGGTTCTGATCGGAAAAAAGGCAAGAAAACACTGCAAAGTGGGCCCCTACGGTGGTTGTACATGGAGTTTTGGGGGGACCCTATAAACGGCCGAAACTCAACGGGTAACTGGTGCTATAACCCCTACAAGTGAAGTTATAACCCTACTTGTAAAATAATTAATATATAATTAATATATCACATGAAAAATTAACATAAATACCAAGCATGATGGTTTGGCAATTTTATCTCCTTTCAAATGTGTCTAGTTTGGATATCTATGGTAAATTTCGGGGGTGTAAATATGAGTGGGCAGTATTCCCCCCCTTGTATTAGCTAACAAATCTCTCTTCACTTCTGTTTCTGGTAAGGGAATAGTCATGAAACGAATGAACGGAACCGTTCTTCAATCTCGGTGCTTCAACACTTGAGCAACGGCAACGATAACCCTTACCATTGAATCCTGATTGGTTCAGGACTGGATCCTTACAACAGCTGATTATAATCTGTATATTAGTTGGGTAGTATAATTCCCTACATGAAGCAAATACCCCAGACTTTTGGTGCGGCGATTCGCGGACAAGTTCAACATCCAAGACGATAAGCCCCGGCCACGGGTGGGGAGGACAAATCGAAAATGCACAATAAAACAGGCAGTGAAACCAGAATGAAGGTTTTGGTCACTGCTCACTTGAAGATATGACTCGAAAAATCGCTCAAGCATCAAAGACCAACCCCAAGAACGGTTCTCACCATCCACCCTACTGCCCCCACCTCTGGTTGAATAGTGGACATGGAACAAAGGTTACGATCACAGCAAAGATGCAGCCCAAAATGGTCGTCACAAGGACCTCCAGGTCTCAAGGGTATGAAGCACTCGATTGTGTTTTTTTTTTCATGGGCAAAAATCATCCAATGGAAGACTTTTTGCCACCAAAAAAAAAGGCCGCTTCTGCATGAAATGGGAAAGTTTCTTTGATCTTTATTTGGGAGTTTTTGAGCTTCAAATAAACATTGAACTTTTACCTGGATAAAATTACAGTGATGGAAATGAATTTGAAAAAAAAACATGTTGGAAAAAGAGAGCCAGATTTGAAAACTACCATTGACATCTCCGCATCTCGTTTTCCAATTGTTTTTGGATAGACCACTACACGACATAGTTGGCAAGTTCCGTGATAAACACGTTCCGTGATAAAACCACATTGCTTTTCTTAAGAAGGGGTTAACGATTGGTATCGTATCTCACTGCAACGCCACTCACAGCGACCGTTTTTCTTGCCACATATTCTCCAATAAACCAAGATAGCGCAGAAAATCACCGTTTTCAATTGGATAAGTATACACATCTACCAATGTGGGATTTTACATTGCTATGCTAGTTTAGCAGGAGTAATTTCCAGGTAATCATATTGTACCAACCCAGATTTCCTGAAACTGGTTCTTATTGATGTCTGCGGAATCGAACAAAAAAACACCGGGATCTTAAACTACGTAACTATAGAGAGCATGTCCCACAAAGTACTCTACAAATCACCAAATTACCCCATCTATTACCCTCCCTGAAACTAATATGGCACCTGAAAATTTACCGCTGGAAAAGGAGATTCCTATTGGAAACCATCATTTTTAGGTGCTTTTGCTGTTAGTTTCAGGGGAGGGTAACCAACCCATCCACTCAAAAAAGCATGCATTCCTAGCGGCCACAAACCAATACCTCAACTGCTTCGGACTTTTCGGACAAACGTTGAGATTGTACTCTGATTTTTCTTCGTTGAAGAGATGTCTCCTACAAACATATAGATATGATATGATGATATGGTTATGTATTCATAAATAACTCTATATAACTATGACTATAACTATATATTATATAACCCGGTTAGAGAGAGATGTGTTTTTTTTTCTGAAGCATCTGGTCAAAAAATAGCATGTTCCACTAGTTTGAAGCTCGAAATCATCACTCCCATGTGAGCTTGACTTTTTTCGATCTGCTTGGAGTTTAAACTTTCTCCAAAAAGATCTAAAGTATCATTGGCAGATTTTTCAAACATCAGCAATCTGCGACTTGATCAAAATTTGGAGGTGCTTGGACCCAGCTCTGCAAAGAACATATGATGGTTAGATGATATTGACCCTACAAAAATCAATCCGAACATCTCCAAAAAAAATCCACCAAGTTCGCTCCTGTTGACACTTGAATTCGCTGCTTTACTGGAGATGAATTCAAAAAAGGATCACACCAAATCATAAAATGGGACCCGCTCTAACCTCCCCAACAACTTCTTCTTCTTCTTCTTCTTCTTCTTGTTGTTGTTGTTGCTGGTGGTGGTGGTGGCGGCGGTTTGGAATTAAGGGTTGAAACAAGGGTTAATTGTCAGTTTGATTAATCAAACTACTTGTACATCTTTTCTGACAAACTTCGATCACAAAAACAGGCACCCTAAAAATGCAACACCAAGTGGCTCGCTGAGGCAAATCAAACCAAAAAACACCTGCCGACAAAAACTAAGACACCATTGGGGACGCACATCAACGATGAGAGAAGCAACGATGTGTTTGGTTTCTCCCAGTCGGGGATTTGCTTGTTTTTTTCGTCAATGTCGTATTCTTATAGTATATAGTTTGTTGCCCTTCTTCAAACCATCGAGGTGTGGGGAATCTTTGTGGGATGCCAAAAAATAGGCCAAAAAAAACATCAATGTCCATCCGACAGATCCGACAAAAACCATCCTCCGAAAAAACAAACACGACCTCCGAACAAAAAAAAACTTTCAAAAACAAAAAAGAAAGCAGACTTCCGACTTACATCAACTTACCAATATCGTACTTACGGGCCTGCAATTTTTCCAACAATGTCTGTTGTCTGTTGAAATCAATTCAACTTGGACACGTCAGTCATCCTTAACCAACTTTTCATAAGCTTTTCCCCGTAGAATCCACGGGGAGTTCTACCGTTTCGATCCCAGACAATCCGACCTTGTCATAGTGGGGACATGGAGTTCTTCCAGTATCTGGATCTATAAAGTCCATCATAAAGAAGAAATGCCACGACATGCCTGAGAAAAGCCAGACTTTGGAGCCATCGTAAAGGTGAAAAACTGTTCCAAGTTCCAAAGAAAAGAAGGAGGTGGAAATGGAGTCCACGTTGTACGTATATGTAATACATCTACATCACCTGATGGTAGATAAACAATTTTAGGAAGTCTTCCACGGTTGTAGCTGAAAGGTAATAATGTATAAAGGTAACTATGTCAAAACCGTAGCATAGTTGGTTAAACCTGGGCCTGTTTCTTCATTTTTTGTTGTTCATAATTCCTCGTTCGTTTCATCTCCAAATGACCAATGGGATTTTCTGCGATAAACAAAAAGACCACCAACTTTTCGGGAATCTTCATTCCAAGCGGCCAAACTTGATCGTGTTGATCTGAGAATTCGACAGCATAAACCTCAAGATGATGTCATCGAGTGCAAGGCAGTTTCTTTGTTAGGCTTCCAATGGAGGAACAAACAGAGTGTTTTCAGCATGCTGCTTTGTGTTTTGTTCTTCCGCCTTTGACTTGGCACGAAGTTTTTTTTTGGTTTGTTACCCCATCCTTTTGGTGGAAATAGAAACTTCGGCAAAAGGCGGGGCATCAAAGGTGATGCACCACGTTTTTTCATAGGCAAGGTACAAGAAAAGCACTCCCAAAGTATCAGCAAAACCAATCCAACTGCGATATCCTGGTGAATTATAGATCCATTCTCCTGTCACGAAGTGATGAAGTTAAGGTGTAAACTGGACCAAAACGGTCTGGTGAAGTCATCCAGTCATCCCTAGACCATGACACCGCAACTGACGGCCAACTGACACCCAAACTTTGGATCCCAATTGATACATCCCTTCCAGATCCACATGTTTAGGGATCCTCCCAAAAAACAACGTTCAGAATCCACCTGGAGATGATGTGCCTTCAAAAATGAACCATTTTGGTGTGAACAAGTCTGAAAAAAATGGCGAAACTGACCAGTCCTATTTATCTGTTTGCGATTCTAAAACACAAAAGAAACACCATCAACCATCAACGCTTTGATTAGATGTCCTGTTCCGTTTGATGTGATCCCCTCTTTTTCGGGTTGCCAAGGTTGCCAAGAACCGAAGAACCCACAGGAACAAAAGCAACGAAAATGCGGGTTCGTTTAAAAGAGAACAACATGAAAAAAACTTGCTTACTTACTTACTTACTTACTTACTTACTTACTTACTTACTTGTTTGCTTCCTTACTTACTTACATTCTCATTCAATGGTTTATCACCATGGTCTTTTAAACTAAACTCTCCCACTCAAGACTTGGTCATGGTCCCAGCTGCCGGTGGATACTCAATGCATAGCTCGTTTCGAGTAGTGTTTCGCAGATCCCCGAAAAATTACAGACATTCCTTTGACGGTATGTCCTATTTCCTTTCACATGTCACGAATTCAACCTCCATCACCTGTGGGATGACTATCCAATGGTACTCACCCAATGGAATTTCTCCTGACTTGCAGACTTCTTCTGCTATCTCTGCCGCTGTGCAAATGTGGCCCTGGCACATTGAAGCAATTTTTTGTCATGGTTGGCCGGAATGAGGACCACAGGATGCATACGAGTCTAGATAAAATCTTAAAAATACAATTTTACAGATGGATATGTCACTACATGTCATTGCAATGATAAAGTCAACATTTACAAATCTAGTTTATACAGTGATTCGGTTATACATCAACCTGTAGAATGATGAACTTCCCCTTCGTTTGTCAAAAACACACCTGGAAACTCGTTCCATGGGTTTGTTGTAAACGGTTGGATAATCAAACATTAAAAAATCCAGTCAAGAAGTTGGGCAATGTCCTTCTGGAGATATCTATATACCTTGTCAACTGCTGAGCCGGATTGTTTGGTTTGTGTCCCACATGCAGTGATTTCAAAATCGAGATGGTAGTAGTCATCAATGACATGGTGACTTGTCCACATGCTTTAAAAAAAACAATCAGATGTTTATTCCATCTTGACTGGGGTCCTGGTGGATACCTCCATGCGTTGTTAATTGGCAAAAAGAAACATGTTAAAACACAACAACCATCGTCAAACCGACAAACCCACGACGGAAGTTCGTTCGGTGCCTTACCACCTTTGGGAAAGAGTAAGGACATGATGAAGCAATTGAAACCTCAGATTTTGCCCAACTCGAAGTTAGCGAAAAAATTGCATCCCTCTAAAAGGGTAGAAATGGATGCACATGTTTTTCTAAGCTGTTCCTGGAAATGAAAGAACCAAATCAAATTTCAATCAGCAAAATTGGGCTCTCTTCTCCGTTCAAAAAAGAGTTTTTTGCGATGGCTTAGGAGGTGTTTTTGTTGTTGATGGCAGCAGTTGATAGGATAAATACTATATACATCTATATACCATGTTCCGTCCATCAGGACTTTTCTTCGCCATTTTGGTGAAGGCCACATTTTCTCCATCTTAACAGTATAAAGTTCTCAGATGGATAAGCCGACCTCGCGCTTGTCAAAAACCAACCTGAACCCAATCGCAGCCCAAGCGACAGGCGGAAGTTGTGCCTATAAAGCCCTGCCACGCAAGTTGTAAAGTGGTGCCTGTTCCACCAAAGACGGTGAACACAATCATCCTCAGCAACGAAAAAAACCACTCCGAATGCTTTTGACAGCGATGACAATGTGGTGGTGTGACAGGGCAAAGGGGGACAGTTGGTTGGTTTGGTCTTGATGGCTGATTGACTGATTGAGCTAGTGGGAATTTGGTGCTGTCCTGGTGGTTTGGTGGTTTGGTGGTTTGGTGTCATGACCCTTCCCATCAGAAAGCCCGAGCAAACCTTCTTCATATCCCCCTTACGTCAACATCACCAAAACAAAGGTTTGATTAGATTCCCAGCATTCTCTTTCGGGCCCGCAGGATGATGTTGCCAAACAACAAAAACCTGTTCACCAAAGGGAGTCCCTACCACCAAAGGGGTACTCTCCCTGAAAAATGGTGATTGGGAACACGACTTTCCATTTTTGAAGGCCTCTTTTCAATGACTATGTCAGTTTTGGGGAGGGCAGTTTTTCACATTGCTCACCACAAATTTCCTTTTTAGCTCATGCGCATGAAACAACCATAAAACATTAAACGTTTGAACATCGCAATGACTTCACTAAAGCATGATATTATGTTCTTTATACCTGTCAGTATTCAGCCATAACTCCCACTGAAAAACAAACACTGAAAATACATCAACTACTACTCATCCACTACACCCAACAAAAAAAAACACCAACTATTACTAGATAAATTCCATTCCCCCCCAACCACCCCCTCAGCTCACCGGAAGATTTTCTCATTCCCAAGAAACTGCACGACATTGGGCCAGGTTTGGGACCATTTTTCAGGCCTCAAAAGGACCGAGAGATGCAGGATTTTTTTGGGGTGGAAGGGAAACATGTTGATTTCTTACCCAAAAAAAAAGACGTCAGGAGTGAATGAAGCTATATAAATGATTTCTTTGACATGTTTTTTGTTCAAGAATATCATTTTTTAATTCTAAACGTTTTTCATGTCACTCTGGTTGGTGATCAACATTTCGCAGGTGTTTTTCGGTCAAAGAATGCTATGTTTAAATTGGAACTCGTTGGTCATCACTGCGGAAAGGATGTGAACACAAAATTCACTAGTTCCCAAAGGGAGTAAATATGTTTTGGGTCCTGCTTAAACACTGCAGGGTTTGGGCAGGCCCCCAATATATGTTGATAGAAGTAAACAAGCCTTTCCAGAGAAAGGGAAAAGAATAACGCCCTCAAAAAAGAACAACAACTTGGAAATCTAGATGAATCGATGAAGATGACAGAGACTTTTATTAGTTAGTCCAAAAAGACGTGGAGCCAAAAACACTTGACACATTTTTCTCAGGAGAAGCCGAGCTTTTGGAGGCACGAGGTAGTTATCAAAGATGGACAAATATTGGGTGTTCCAAGCATTCCGAAAGATGCCTCTCTCATTTTTCTTCATGATCACCTTTTTCTTCTGTTGTGGTTGGGGGAACTACCAGTATATGGAGTAATTCATCCATTTCTTCATTAGCTCTCCCTTGAAGCATCAGCATCATCAGCAATAAAGGGCCTAAAACCCACAACTCAACCGACGCTTCCCACTGGAACTCCACACAAAATACCACACCAGAGTTCATTGAAGCCATCGGAATGTATTCCATATTGAGGCCTCACAGAGCGCGGTTGCTTCTTGAAAAACATGCTTGCAGGGATGCTGATAACTAATAATGCTAATATTTTTTCAAGCAGGTGCTGGGTGTACAGTTTTTTTGGTGAAGATGTTCCATTCATCTTGCGCTTCGAAAAAAATTGTCCGTTTTCTTTCCGTTGATGACAACGATGCAAAAAAATACACTCCCTACAACTAAGGTAGCTCCTGAGAATGGATGGGTTTTTTCAGACAAATCCCTTTGGGGTTTTTCCCCCCCGAAAATCTCCCCCAAAACGACTCACTCCTTGTGTGAAACTCATTCCGAATGACGGGACCGTGAACCTACCCCTCAATGGATTCACAACAAACGGTGGCAGGACACAGGTTGGTCCGTAAACTGGGAGGATTTTTTTGACTGGAAGCAATTCCCTCCATCTCAACTCACCTCAAGTCAGTGCCCCAGTCCGTTTTTTTCGGATCCCGGATCACCTTAGATCTGGCTCTTCCGTGATGGGCGCATAGTTGTGCAACCTGCCACCGATCAGTGGATTTCGTAAAGTTGCCGTGGATTTCTGGTGGTTGAAAATGCCCCAAAACAAAAGGATGTAAATGGTTGACTAGATGAATAGATACCAACTGAAATCTAGAACGTCTTCGTAGCTTTATTTTGAACTGAAAACTGTACATTCATGTATTTTGTGAGATGGATGGGTCAAATATGTTATCACATCTTTTCATACAATACAAACTCATGGCGTAATCAAACCGACGGGAACACCGTTCATTGCATGTTAGACCGTGGTCTTTTTACCCTCCAAACCCTTCCAGGAAAGGATTGCCAAGAACCTCCAAAGGATTTGCCCCCCTTTTTCGAAGCTTGTTTTGGATGTTCACCGTTTCCCTCATGGACAAATCCAAAAAAAAAGAAAGATCTGGGTCAACTTCTCATCCGCCGGGTGAGTTTGATCGTATTTTCCATGTATTTCGCTACAACATCCTGAAGTATAGGCCAACAGAACTTGTAAGGAATTCTTGTGCTCCCTGACTCCCCGCATCACCTGAAGTTTTTGTTGATTGTCCGCCTGCCATAGATGTTGTCAGGGCAGAAGTAGAACGTCTTCGCATGCGACCTGCAATTCTTCAGGTTTGATTTACAACCTGATCCACCTACGTCCTGGGACGGAGATAAGTTCAGCGTACACAATTCACATGGAATGCAGAGTGACTCGTGATTTTTTCTCTGCTGTATCCAGCTATCGTGTGGGCCTGCTTTCATGAAACCTGGATCATGGACTTGGGCTGGGTGTTTCTTCTTGTTGTTTGTGGCTCTCATTGTCATTGGCATTCATCGTGTCGATTCAAGTCTCAGATCCTTCAAATTTCCAACATTAGACACATCAAAGTTGTGTCATGGCCCTGAAACAATGAGGGTTTGTGAGGTTTGGATCCATTCGGTTTTGGGCAACATTTGGCTGCATTAAAACCCCTGACAATTTCAATAACAACCACGTCCCTAACAAAAATCACTGGACAGTGGTCATATATTCACCCCGATTCAAAACCCTGATTAACGACAATCACAAAAAATTGGCTGCACGATTTCTTGCTTTGGTCCTGCCTTGATATCCATAATTCTAAAAAAATCCCCGAAATTTAACCAATCTGGAAATTGCTGATGACTCAACACCTCATCAAGAAATTAAAATAACCATCTCAACGATATCAAGGGAAGCTTGCTAAGAAAAAAAAGCTACTTCACAGCTTCACCTGCAGGTTCCACCAATCCATTTCTGCCAATCGAGGGTGAGGCGTGTATCGATCACTGCCTCACACGAATTGCTTGAGTTGCTTTTGTTGGTGGAGGGAAGCTTCTTGAGCATAGAATTGGAGTAGAAGAATGATCTTGACCATGTTATTATTGTTTAATGACAAATTAAGAGTTCCCATACTCAGACCTTCGACTGCACAGTTGGGTGTTCCCCAAATCACATCACATCATGCCCCTTGTAAATGGTCACCTAGGGTTTTCTCGAAAACACCCAATGCTCATTGTAGGGTACCACCTTTTCGTGGGGTTATCCTCGATAACCAAATATCCCCAAATTAACCCTTCCCCAAATGTTGCTATCTAAAGGTATCCAGCTTTCGGAGCTGCACGAGGAGTCAATTGCATGCGATCGGTGGTGGGAAAACAACCCATCTCAAAAAATATTAGTCAGATTGGATCATTTCCCCAAGTAGGGAAACCACCACCTAGCGTGATTCCTGTCAATCTTCCTAAAATCCCACGGATGTTTTGGAGTTTGAAGAGATTTTGAGACACCTCGTATTTCACCCTACATCAAGGCTCAAATTTTGGGGATGCAAATTTTTATCCTACCAAAGTTCCAGAAAGGTAAGATCAATGGCTAGTAACTGGGTATTTTCACCCCACTTGTAAATATGCTTGACCCCAAAATTCAGAAACCTCAAAGTGATCCATCTTCCAATAAACTTCAAAGAAGTAAATATGAATACTACCTCAACCATCAATCAAAGAGAAGCGAAAAAAATGCTCGAGTTGAGCTGCCCCTTATTTTGTTGAAGCACTTTGAGTGTTCAATCGTTTCTTTTTTGCGAAACATCCGTAAGTCATGTATGAAAAAAAAAGGCATCATCGTATTTCTAGGCAAACTCAATAAAACTCAGCTTCTTAATGTTTTGCTTCACATTTTAGGGGCTGACAAGCATTAAACAGCAAAGTGTCATCTCAACTCCAACCAGGGCTGGCTGGCGAAGGGTATAAGTTGACAAACAGTTTTCTTAGATTTCCTATGGTTTCACTTGCTCGAAAAATTGATCCAATTAGAAAAACAATCGGGAGTTCCTATATTGGATTTGGAGCATTCCCCAAAACACCAAGTTGAGAGGCCTTCGATGCCATCGGAGCTTACATAAATGCACTGCAAGCGTGTTTTGCGTTGTTTCCATCTCACTTTTTGGCAATGTCTTGAGCAAAGAGCTGTTTATCAAATCTTGTACCCAACCAGACTTTTTTTAAACACTTGAAACATAATCACCGCAGATCTGATAGACACCTGGAAACGTCTCCTTTATCGATCTGTTCCACCCCGTACATATGTCCGGTGTGTTTCACCGCTAGCATCAACATTTTGTCAATAGCCTTGAGCATTTTGGGGGGGATCATCCAACCGGTGATCTTAGATTCTACGTCATAACCCGTTGATCTAGCTTCCGGCCCAAGAGACATTGTGATCATAGTAATGGCAAACTCCTCCAAAGATACGATCTCAGTTCAAAACAGCACCGTGGAAGACCCGCTGTTGCACTGGGCGTCTTTTACCAAAAAAACAAATCCAAGCTGAAGTTCATCCAAAATGTTCAGATGCAAAACAGCTGGCTATTAAGGGATGAAGAACCACCAGGCTTCTCCCTTATCGCAAGCTCAGGTCAACTTTTTGTTAGATTGTGTGAAACCTTGCAGGAGATGCACTGCTCGATTTCAATATTTCTTTTGGATGCCAAGAGAGGATTGGCATTCAATGTTTGGAGAGGGGCAACTTGTCCTCAAAATTTAGATAAAGCATTGTTGTGGTTGTTGTCCCCCTCTTCATCTTCATCCCCTCCTCCCCCCAAAAAACCATGCTCCGTGTCCCCCAGAACAAAAAACAACCACATTCGCCAAACAAAGGGGCCATTGGAGTAGCTATGCCAAGACCAGACAGTGCAATTCGGTGACGCCTCGCACATCCGCAAACACATAGAGCCTCCATCGTCCTGAGCCCACACATCCCGAGCCTAAAAATCTAATGTCATTCTGCTCGCGACGAGCTAGCATCCTGGGAAGGGGTGGGGTCCCAAATCATAATATTTACAATCTTGTCTTCATCCAAAATCCATCCAAAATCCAATAATTACTCTTACTACTCTTCCTCCAATGTGAAAGTCGCTTCCTTTATATACAGCAGAGCTGCCAAAAGATAAATGTATGTTACTGTATGTTTGCTAAAAGGGGGATTCCATTTTTTTGGTTGAAAGTTATCTATTTCCACAATCCAAAAAAACACAGCGGAATAGCCTTTTCAATAATTCAACCAAACAAACAACCAACACCCTCCACTCTTCGATAAAACTCATCATGAACTGCACTGAATCCATGACCAACTTTGGCAATAACATTTCTGACATTTCACCAACCTCATCTAACGAAACGGAAAAATTCCCCGGAATACACAAGACAAAGCAACGGAAGGGGATGCAACAAATCATACATGATATTATACAGTACAGTAAATGTCACATTTGGACAATCTGGGACCCCGTCAGATCCAGAGGAGGTTTCTTCATTGCTTCCATTCATTGCTTCAATGTTCTTTTTCTTGGATGTTACACACCAACCAAACACATCTTGAAAACAAAACGTGCACAAAACTTTGGGGCTTCATTTTTTTTCAAACCAACCCCACCCTTTTTTTTTGACAAAAAGTGGATCCCAAACAAAATTTTTAAACCTTCAACTTTGGATCGCCACAGGTGGAGAAAGGTCAACCCGTTCAGCTCCGAGAGACTAAAATGGCAGTTGCTCCACTAGTTGCTCCCGTTGCCTCAGAGACGCAACAAAATTCGGAACGATTTGTGAGGGAACTTTTTGGTGGCTGGCAACGGTTTTGGGGAGGTGGGTTGGGGGTGTTATCAAGCTGGAGGATGTCAATTAAAAAAGCAACCCCAGTGGGTGAAGATTCTCAGATGGGATTTTCAGGTCGGGATTTTCCTGGATCCGCTTCTTTGCTCATGAGCGGGCCCTGTCTTTGCAAATGTTTCAATACATCACCAAAGAGTGACTCAACACTGCAAAATGCAAATCTATCAAATGCCATCAACACTGGAGTGTGTGACTTGATATTCCAAGGGACGTTAACGTTCTCTGGCAGGTAAATGGGTTTGTTGTCATCAATCGTTGGGAAGTAGTTGCCTGGACAGGTCGCTGTACCGAAGGTGATTTGTATGAACTATCAGATTCTTTTCTTGACTAGTTAGTTACTGTAATCTACTGGAATGGAGTTTTTAAAATCCGTTTCCAAATATCAAATCTATTTAGATCTATAGATGCATATCAAAAAGACACAAGAAATTAGACATGTTTGATTCGATTTGCCTTCAGATTTGCTGACATTTTTCTTTGCTCCCCTTGTAACCACTCGGTCACCCCAGAGATGCATCGCCTGCAGCACTTCCGATCCTCGTTACAAGAAACGATGAATCGGAAACTCCGCATGAAATCCTGATTGGTTCATCACGAGATCCTGGATCCTTGGCTAATGAAAGAATTCCTAATATAACTGGTAGCCTTATGTATAGGCTTTATTATTACAATTCCTTTGTCATTATTGGCTTATTATAAATCCCTAATATAACTGGGCAATAGATTTCATCCCCAAAATATACAACACAACGGTAACACATAACCAGGGTCAACTAGTCACTGCTCACAAGGGACTTGTTTGCCATGTTCAAAGAGATTTTGGAATTGGAGAGTTTACTGGATGTTTAAAAAACTATAAATAATCTTGGATAAACATCAATGATTGATTCATCCCGGTATGATTCGGGACTGAGATTGGCTAGATTTGGAAGCTCAGAGATATGCAAAACAACAAATCTCGGTTGAAGGGTTGAAGTTGGTTTACTATCCTAAGAAAACCATTGAAGATGACATAAACGTCATGTCCTAAGCCACACTAAGCCGCGCCGAGCAATGCCGAGGTTCCAAAAACGTTTGAAGTAACCAAAGTAGCGTCGTCCAGGTCGATAACCACAAACTTTTCCATCCGAGTTGACACTGAGCAACGGGCCCGTTGTGAAGCAAGGTTGGGATTTCGGAATATCAATTTTTTCACATATGATATGACTTGACAGACTATGACATGTCTTCAAATATGTACATATATACGTACATATACATAGTTCAAGTATACGTATATAAATGTATTAATATGATATGTAGGCTTTTTTTTCAAAGGAGATGTGTCATGTAACATGTAGTATAAATGTATATCGCTTAAACTTTGATGAATTGAAGTGAGCATACATCACCCAGCACAAAACCCGTCAACTAATACCAAAAATGTGTTGTGGCTCCCATCAAGCAATCCAACCGCTGGGTGTTACAAATCCTTTCAGCCTGGCGTTACTTGAAATTTTCACCCAGGATTTCATCGATATGTTGCCGTCACCTTTGGATGCTTCCCCCACAAATCATCAAATCTTGAATTTCTGTGATCAAAATGAAAGAAAGATGAACAAAAGTCCCGGAAAATTCACAGAAAGGTTAGCCTTTCCATCCTGGTTGTATACAAAACCATCAGGTTGACAACCTCTGAAAAATATTTGCTTTGCCGGATCTGAAGCTATCTAATCCCAACTAGCACTACAAGAGTTGGTTGGAACTGAACTGGTCAAATGCACTCCTGAAACTAGCATAGCACCTGAAAAAATGGTGGTTAGAAAATGAGTTTCGTTTCGAAAAGGCTTGCTTGGAAGAGTGATGTTAGTTTCAGGGAAGGTAACTCAACATACATTTCCAGCGTGTTTGTTTCATTTTGGTGAAAAATTTGGAGGTAGACAACTCACAAGCCCTCATGTGAAGGCGCCTGCTGTCATTGAGAAAACCCTGAGAAGAGAAGTCCGCTTGTTCCAATTCATTCCTCACACGTCACTTGACTGCAGGACTTAACAAAGATCAATGGATTTTTTCCGAGCTTTTGTACTTCCGAGTTGAGGAAAACAGTAACAAACAAAACACATTGCACCGACAAAAAAAGGGGGATAAAAGTCCGACCATTGGGATCTCATCGAGATTCGATGATGTGAAGGCGAAAAAAACCTATATCCAGGTGCCCTTCGAGACGGGACCCTGTGTCGATCTTTACAAAGCCAACGTTAATTCAAAACCAGCAAAGGAAACCATAACAAACACTTCCAGGGTCTAGTTTCATCGTTTCATCTATGGTCCTTTAGTAGCAAAAATCATCTTTCTGGACAAATCAAGATAAAAATTGACGTCAACGTCGCTAAAATCTTCTCTCCCTTTACAAAGGCCACAAAGGGCGTTTCCATCAAAAGGTTCCACCTTTTGGCCATGAAATTGTTGTTTCACCCGAATACCCGAAGATACCATCATTTTATATAAATCTGATAGGGTGATGCTTAGTGATGCTTTAGTTATATTATAACTTTGGCGAGATTCACGGAACCTCCCTGGAACTTGGCTTGGTTGTAGATGGTGATTAATGATACAATGATGTTGAAATCCCTTGTCTGAAATTCAAAGAAATTCAAAGTTGGAGACCACAAAAAGGACAGCCATCTTCAAGGCTAGAGGAACAAAACACTGGGAAACGTCGAGAAGGGGGGGAAAACATCATGGTTCAGAACTTGTCACCAGACTGAGAATATCCCTGGTTGGTGAAGAACCAGTTTTCCAGAATGATTCTTCATCCCTATCTTTGAGCATACAGGGAAGGACAGCCGCTAATTTTGTGCACAGGTAAATGCATCTGTAACATCTGTTTTTTCTCTCAGGCATGCAAAACAAATATCTGAATCAATCCAACCAAGTGGGGAGTTGTTTTTTCTAAGTGAAGTACTTGGGCAACGTCGATATCTTGTAAAGATCATGATAATTGATCTACACCCATGCATAGAGGTTCACCGTGGGAGAACTTCCCAATCTTGGAAATCCATTGTGAGCTCGCTCATAGCTCCCAACTCCACCTTTTGACAGTCAAGCCCCGGAAACTCGAAAAAAATATCCGCCCAAAATCACCCACCAACCAACACTAACATCAACAAAAAATCACCAACCCCCCAAACTCAAAATCTCACCTCCCTGCCAAGATGCGAAGTACTACAATCCGTGATATTCAACAAATCGGCTTTTGAAAGTCCACTATCCGACAGATCACACCAATAATGGCCCTTAGGTCATTGAACTTTTTCTTGCCAGGGGCAAAAAAGGAGAATGGAAAACAACAACACAAAAAGATACCAAAAAGCAATTTTGCCTCACAAAACCATGTTTGATTTAGGCAGCTACTCGAGAGACACAAAAAACAAAAAATCGTGCTTGTTTTTCATGTTTCGCAATTTTTGCACCTTAAAAACAACAAGTAACAAGTGTGTTTGTTGAATTCGGTAGATCCACAAAACTGCATATGTTGATGGACAAAAATCCGGTCAGCAAAGTCTTCAACATCTTTAGATCCGAAACAGGTTTAGTAGTGGGTTTCGTCATCCCAACTCATTCATCCACCACAAGGAAGGTTGCGAGACACGACATCCACCGGAATATTTTGGCGACATTTCAAGTTCCACCCACTGGTGACCAACGGCGGTGACCTTTTTTGCGCCGAGCTTCCCACTCAATTTCACGTGCCTGTAACAATTTCTGAGTTTGCTCCGTATCACCTGCGCAGTTCAACGACATGTTCGACATAGCAAGAAGCTTTCTCTTTCGCTTTTAGGTGGTCCTTGCTGTCCCAAACATCGAGGGTTTTTCCCAAAATGTGGCCGGTGGCCATTTTCATCCAACAAAACGCAAGGCGAAGTATCACCAACCAGGGCCCATTCCCACCTACCAGGACCTACCATCCCATCCATCCCACGGCACCATAAATCAACTTCCTTGCTGTCAAGGCATAGTTGGGCAAACCAATCAATGCAATCCAGAAGCCCAACCAAAACGACAACGCCTCGGGACACACCGAGTTTTTTTGCTTTTGAAAGGTCTGTTGGCAATTTGTCTAAGGTGAAGGGTGACCAACAAAAATAGAGAATCAAAATGTTTACATACGTAGTCATCAAACCTCAAAAAAAGAGCAGGTCCCTTCTCTGATGGTTTGGAAAAATCGCATCAAAACACACGCAAAACTTGAGTGGATGAAATGCTTGGATGTTGCAAGCTAAGAAATGTTGGATCCTATTTGGGCAACTCCTGCCCCAGCTTCATTTCCACCATTTCTCCCCCACTGAGCCTTTAGCTTCATCCCATGCACTTCTCAACTACAACCCCTCTTAGGTCACCGGAACCTAGGTTTCCCCAAAATGTCCCTCAAAAGCTCTCCAAAGCCCCCTCATCTGCTCATAGAACCACCATCCACTTTTTCGAAAACGAGCATCAAAGTTGGACCAAAACGTATGGTGCATTCTTTGGTACCTGAGCTTTTTAATTCCCCCAAAAAGGAAGGGTGCCTTCCAAATATGAATCATGTAATCATGTACTCATGTTGTTGGAGAGGTCAGGCAATTTCAAGATGAGTTCACCACACTTTTTTGCCACGTTGTGCCACACAATTCTCACAACTTTTGTCACCAATACAAGGTACAGCTCCTCATCTCTAGTTTAGCATGATTTGAAATATTCAATCTCAAGCCCACATGCATTGAGAAATTAAGTGAGAATCCTTCCTGGTTTTGAGGGCACAAAAACAAGTGAAAGGGTCTTTCTATATATATGCGTCTTTGTTTGAATGATTTTTCCAGCTCCAATGATCTATTTTCAAATGACAGCATTATATCATGTACAGCTCACAATGGTTTACCCCCACCATGAAGGTTTGGAATACTCAAAAAAGGGCCAACATCTGCAAACTTCTTGATCATTACCTGCAAAAAGAAGTGAGCCATCTCGCCTTATACAACAGTCTCATACTGTTGATTGATGTTAAAATATCCAGCTGACCAAATGGAAACCAACAACTATTTTGAATAAATTGATGAATGTAGACTTACCATCCCAGTCGTGGTTTTTCCCGAAGATCTCAGATAGAAATATCTAAAATGATCGATCCTAACAACCCTTCAACCAAATTGTGTTGGGAACTTCCCTGTCAACTGCCACAATGGACCCTCACACCATACCATCATACCATACCATACCATTCTGCCAAGTGGACTGAATGCCCGTTGACTGCAACTTCTTGATCTCTTCCTGTGCTTGACCCACAAATCTCCTGAGGGATGCTGGTTGGAGACAAAATTTGGTCAGTTTTTGCAATCAAAGGGTTAATTCACAGCATCTCCTGGCCGAAAAACGCCGACAAATTGGCCAGATCGATCCCCTTTTTATGTGTAATAGATTTGAACCAACTTTTCTGAGATCATTGGGAAGAACTTTATATGTAACACAAATTGGCCCAGGGAAAAATATTTAAAAAAAACAGAAAAAAAACATCAGGGCCCTTCAGTGAAGTGTACGTAGTTGTGGCTACCCGCACCATTAATTACCCCAACTGCCCAGCAATTAATATAAACAATATAAAGGATAATGCCTGGTGCTTAGACCGTCTAATTTCAACCTTTTTTTGGTTGCTCATCATCTAGCTTCGTGGGGCTCCAAGTAGCGAACTCACAACTTTTCACCTCTCCGAGTCAGACGGTGATTTTATGCACAAGATTGTTACGTAGCGCACAAATTCTTTGTGCGAAACACGAAAAGATATATCTGAAAGGAGCATGTTTTAGATTTTAAATTTGATTGTTGAAAATTTCTAGCATGCTTCAGAAGTTTAAAATTAGCATGTTTTGTTTTTGCCAGCATACATATTGTATGAATTCCATGTAATAAAGTCTCTTATCTGCACCACACTTGGTTATACGGAATCATGCATAGTGAAATTCCCGAAGAAACTTATCTCCTAGGATTCATCAGAAATCGACGATGCAAAGATCTTCGCAATTTCTGCGAATCAATTGAGGTATTTCTTCGAGCAATCGCATGTGCTCTTTGACGTTGGCGCTCGGACATCATCCGAGTGTTTTGTACTCTTCTCTGCTGAGAGTTTCAAACAAATGAACTACCGCAATCAAAAATCATTAAGATATCATTATTGAATTGAATCAAACATACTATATATGAATTTAAGTATCAAAAAAGAAAGTTGAATTTGTGCATTGAATGGAAATAAACAAAATAAGATAACTTGATTGAAGAATTCAAATCATTCAATATACATCATAATGAACAATATTTGATAGTAATGAAGACTACAGTAATATTTCAATACAATTCAAATTTGAAAAATGATTAATGAAAACAAATATTGATTTACAAAACGAATGCAATATTTTAGTAATAAATATGTTTGAACGTAAAACATTAATGTTTTGTTGATGAAAAAGAATGATATGTATATATATAATATATTATGTCTGCAAA
>DF243275.1:0-43422 GCA_000507305.1 Breviolum minutum Mf 1.05b.01 | reverse complement strand
TTCCTCCCCTTTCTGTGGCTTATAGCATTCTGCTCAGCACATGGGCTGCACCGCTTGGGATTGCCAAATTATCTTGTGCTGGATGATTTCAAATACCACGGGCTTCGTGTGCAGACATGGGCAGTCTTGCACTTTGGACGTCACTTTCGAAACTCCTGTGAGCTCCATGATGCACGTCGCAATGTGGTCGCTGCAGTGCTTGCTGCTGAGAAGACGGGTGCCCGTGTGTTGGGTTTGGGTGCATTGAACAAGGCGCAATTTCTGAATCGTGGAGGTCTAGACTTGTTGGAAGAGCTGCCTACTGATCGCCACATGCGTATTACCCATGGGGATCAATTGACAGCAGCAGCTGTGGTGGAGACTGTGAAGCGACTGGTTGCGAAGCTCCCAGGCACAGAAAAACCTTTTCTCACGGGTGCCACCAGCAAGACCGGCAAGGCAGTTGCCTTGGCTCTGCTTCAACAAGGCATCTCTGTGATTTGCCACAGCCAAAGCCCAGAAAGACGGGAGGAGTTGGAGAGCTATGGCCTGGAAACAGCTTCGAAATTGCGACATGGAGCCAAATCGATCTTGTGGATTGTGGGGAAATTTGATCCTAGGTGGTGCGTTCAAACAATTTTTTTTTTGGTACTAGTACTAAGTAGTACAGTATAGTACAGTACTATCTAACACTCCTGTACTCCGAATCCTTTTATTTTTTGGAGGCCTCGAAATTGCCAACCAGGACAGGTTTGTGCAGGATGTCATGCCTCCATGTTCGATTGCTTGTGTCTTCGCTGTGCCCAATCCAGTTTGCCGTCCAGATATCAAGATCATCGATGGTGCCACCCTTCACATTGACGAGTCGCGATTGGAGGGACAACGAGCCAACCTGACATTGAGGCGCCGTGAAATCTTTGCTTGCAATGCTGGTGCGCTACTCTTGGCCTCCCAACAAACAGATGAAGACGACTTGGGTCCTGTTGAGCCGGAGACTTTGGAGAACTACTTGCAAGGAGCAGAAAACATAGGAATCACTCTGCCGCAACCCTTGGAAATCTAGAGAGTTAGTGCTTGGAACAGTGATGTACAGTGATGTACAGTGCATGGTTTTGATTTGACTCAGCCGTCAGGAGGGTCATGCACAGCCCCCATTAGATCCAAGTGGATCCGGCCTTCCTGAAGGCTTCCACTGCTTCCCCGCCCATATATGGGGGACATATGGGGACCATCTCCTTCCAATTCCATCAATTTTGCGCAGTATCCTTTCTATCCTTCCTTTTCCTTAGGAGATACTGTGGTCTGTGGATTCTTTTGCAGGTTTCAGCTTTGATGCTCCGTGTCAGTTGAAACCGTGGTACAGCACCAGCTCAGCAAAAGGAATCTTCCAGTCGACCCTTTGCTGTGCCAAAAAGATGCCAACATGCCAGCTGGGGCAGGAAGCAATGCATTAGCCAATTGGCTCCACTCCATGTCCTGCTTTCCAGGCCGAAGGTCCTTGGGCGAAATCTGAGGGCTTGAAAGTGAGCCGACACCCCTTGGCAGTTGTCAAGGAGGCCGGTTGCAAAGACTTTGCCAGAGGGATTTTGGGTAATTTGAATGAATTTGATAGAATTGTGTACCGCTTAAGTTTGCACCATGAAAGGATTATGTGATGTTGCAAAGGCGTTGCTTCTCTCCACTTTGCAGTCCATATTGTCGACACGACAATTTGTTTCACATGCGCTGCGTACAGGTGGGCCGATTGCCAGGAGCAGACCTAGTAGCACCGCGGTTGCACATGCATTTATCGCGTTGGTCCTCCATCAACACTGAAGACGTATCGGATGAAGAACAAACATGCAGATAATTCCCCAAGGCATTGCTCTATCCCAAATAGTGAACGACCGTGAGGACAATGGTTGTCACATTAATTTGACATTACCTGGATGGTATTGGTTGAATTTTACATGTACATCATATACCACGGGATTGTGGAACAGGTGAAAGGGCCTAGACCACCGATAGCCCAAAGAAAATGCCCATGTTTTTAACTATTACAGTGAGCAACAGCAGCAACAGGGTTGACCCCTGTGTTATCAGCAACAGGTTGATTTGGTGGTATCACTTGAAAGCTCAGGACACCCTGGAGCTTATTGCAGCAAAATGTTTTTGCTGGTGCTGCTCCTGCTTGTGCACCTTGGTGCTTCATTCTTCCTATATGTGCCAGACTGCCAGACACAAGAGGGGTATTTTTTGTTAAACTCATTTATATTCATACATGATTTGCATGAATGTAACATGATTATTTGACCCATGTGTTGTGATTATCAGACCATTTCCGATGCTTGCCAACGATGGCCTTGTTTTCGAGGTCGACGCATGCCACGTCTCTCAGAAGAGAATGAGGCACTTCGATTGCGAGCTGCAAAGGCTATCCTTCAAGTCTTGATGTCAAGGCTTGGAGGGAAGAGTGTTTGGGAAGGCTTGAGATATGATGACAAGTGTACATGCAGTCGGAAGATGTGATATATATATATATATTTGTTCATTATATGTTACAAGATAAGAAAGTGATAAGAAATACTCGAAGATTTTAGAAGATAGTATCATCAACTGCGGATCTACTTTTACGATGTGTTTGTTTTTTTCTTTTTCACCTTTTCATATTTTGGAGGTAGGTTGGAAGCCTTGTTTCAGAGTAGTTCACAAGAGGTTTGCCACGTGACTTGCTGGTTATTTGGAACTTTTGGAGCCCCACAGGACTGGAGCAATCGCATTGCTGATCCATGTTGCTTGGATTGTTTTTTTTCATCCACTTCATGGTATAATGATAGTGATATACAGTGATCATAGTGCGCCCTGTGACTTCATGCTTAAATGATATTTGAAGGAGATTTCCAAACGGTAGCTGGCAGCTTTTGAGGTGAGTGCCTGACGGAGAGCAGCAACAAATGAAGGCAAACCCATGTATAGAATGAAGGAACATGCACTTAGTCTTAGTATATATACATATAGCTAGAGCAATTGCATAATGATATATAATAACATATGATGAAATATAACAAGAGTCTTACGAACAGGAGTTCGAGTCTGAACGGTAGATGATTCTAGTCCAGCTGCTTGTACTTTTAAGCTATTATCACCCATAACCAGCTCAATCAAGCTTCTACTTTAAAGCATGGGCATGCTGCCGCAAAATGGTTGAAACAGGTTGAACATGTTTGAAACACACTGGAACCACACCCGGTATGGACTCAAGAAGACAGATGCTGAACAAAATTTGAACACCACGAAACATTCCACCTAAAACAATAGGACTTCACCAATTTTGGCAGCACCTGGATTGAAGCCATAGAGCAAAGTTGCAAATGAGTCTTGGAATTCGCTTGACAAATCGGTGTAGCCCCCCCAACCTGTCAACCTTTGGGCCCCTACATTCTCCATGATGTTGAGTCATGTTGTGTATGTTGAGACGGAGCTGCTTTCCCCGAGGCTTTTACGACTCTAGCCTTGGTTTTTGGCTTGCCATTGCAAGCCCGTGAGCTCATGAGTCTCGCACAGAATTGATGCGCCAATTTGCCACAAGTCTAAGTGAATGTGCACCCGAAAAAAAGGGATATATAGCATGAATATATTTAGGGAAAACAACATGTATATGGTATAGTAAGATGCTGCATATACTGTATATCTTTTGATCTATGTACATGTGTTTGTATAGTATTTGCTTCTTCTCACTTGCAGATGCATGTGGTAGGCTTGCGTGTATATGTTCCTGTGTATAGTTGTGCATGCTTTCTTTAATTCTAGTTTTCACAATTTTTTGTATACATGTGCACGAACTTTTTCAAAGCTTAGGTACAAGCGAGTCATTCCAAAGACACTTATTTTGGAGGCCACGGGCCACAGTTCTAGTTTGAGATTCGAGCTTCCCGGCAATCATTGAAAGCATCTAAGGACTTGTGCCACTGGCTATCCATTCTCAGTGGCCCGGCACAGTGATCATACAGACTCATCCATGCATTTTAACACGGCCTAATAATGTGACTTAACTTTTGGAGGCTTGGATGCCTATAATTGAATGAAAATTGTAGCCCAATGCTGGCGGACAGTTTTTGGTGTTCTGAATCTAACTTGCAGCTGAAACTAGCTTCTAGTTTCACAGACTACATGTCGTGAAGACGATTGAGTCTATGAAACACTAGTGAAACTGGATGGTGGTTTCAAATATTTTCTATTTTCACCCCTATGTGGGGAAGATTCCCATTTTGACTAATATTTTTCAAGGGGGTTGGTTCAACCACCAACTAGGAAACCATGTGAAACCACGGTAGCCTCACACGCCGTTTAACGACAGAATTCTGCGTCCTGAGATCCATTTGGCTTGGCTCGCTGGATGGTTCCTCACCAGTAGTTTTTGCAACTTGGTTGATATCACGTGGAAGGTCTATGGTACCTGGTACCTGTCCGGAATTCATGTTGTAACTGTAAATCATTGGATTGACTTGAATATGAAGTATGACAGCACACTTGCACACAGTTGATCCTTAGACTCTGACACCGCTGTCGGGTACAAGTCCTTGTGAACTTTGATTCCTGCTGCTTCATATGAATGTCATATATACCGGTAGATTGAACCAAACACACACATTGACACAAAGAGTTTTACAATTTTTTACAATATCATGATATTATATCATTGATATCATCGTGTACAGCAATCCGGTGGTGATCATGTTTCAACCACGTTTTCTCCATATCGCTTAGGTGATGGCCTGATCCTTCTAGAGGCGGCTGAACATGATTCCATGTGAGCCAGTTGAATCAACGACTCCCCTAGTTGGGTTGCCGGTGATGATGAAGATGAATTCGTTATGTGGGCACACGGAGTATAGGTCTTTGATATGTTATATACATACATTTCTAATTGTTTGACTTTTTTTAGAGCTTTGCAAATTTGAAGCTTTGACATGGAAGATTTTTTTTCCGGATGGATTTCTGCTTCCGACTTCCTGGGTTTTGTGTCGTTTTTTAAGTTGGTGGATCCTACAGGCCTGGTACAAAGACAGGGTTGCTGTGCAGGAGATCCGATCTCCACCGTGTTGGAAGGTGTTCGTTTCGTGGTTTTCGGGCACATGACATCCATTTTGATCCTTTTGATCTCTCAGAAAGTTGGGAGTCTTGGCCCCAATCTCAACCCATATCATGGAGGCTGTTTGTTCAAGTGGTTGCCACGTTCATGAATGGAAGATATGGTTACCTGGTTTGAAGCGTACTGGCAGTTGCAATGACCAGTTGCAGGAGTTCATTGGCAGGTTCAGTATCTCTTTGCTGCTACGTTTTGGTTTCTCCTTCATCAGCGTGACGGATCTCTATCAGGAGAGCCTTCATGCAGCAGATGATTTTATCATAATAATTCACGCATGCGCAGGTTGTGACTATATTAGATTCGATAATTGATCTTGACTTGAGATGCTGAGAAATTCGTACAATAGGGGTGTTTGATAGTTTTTGCAAGTTCAAGGAATTAAAGACCTAACAAAATTGATTCATTAATGCGGGTTTTCAGTACTGTAATAGTTTTAGGAGTTGTTGATTAAATATCTGAACAATCCGACACGCGCGAAAGTAATGTACGGCCATCATACACCTTTTCTGGGACCCCATCCATACATCATAGGAAGCTCGTCATTGGTATTTTTTGGTAGTCATATAGAACTTAGAACCCGAGGTTTTATATGTGTATATTTTTTTTTATATATTATATATACATTGTTTATATTGTATTGCAACATATGTCTTCGGCTTGTACACCCTAGGTGACTGTATCAGCGTATGAGAGTGAGTGTGTGTGGTTGTTAGTTAGTTTGTTACATACTTATTTAGTTAGTTAGTTAGTTAGTTAGTTAGTTTGTTTGTGTCTCGAGCGTTTCATGCTCGGTGCCCGCCATGCAATCATCACGGATTGTGCACAATCATTTGTTCTGATGGAACCCCAATGTGCACTTAAAACTTGCCTTTTGGCTGGCAGGACATCACATTCCCCGTGATCAGCTATAGGCGCCGGGAAAAACCCGTGCAGTGCAGACCAAACATTACCAAACATCTTGCCTTGAACCAGCTGCAGGTGTGGCTTTGATCTATGGTTTGTGTCTACTTGGCTGGTGATTCTGGGAGTTTCAGCCTCAAGCTGCAAGTTAGCATGGATTTTCACAGCTCGGAGTTTGCAGTGCAGACCCTGGAGAGACATGGTGACTTGAAGGGACCAAACATTGCTTCAGGATTTGTTTGCAGTCTATAGTTTTTGTTGGCTGATGGGACGATATTCAAAAGGATGCTTCTGCAATGTTTGCTGCGCATCACATCAAAAACATTAAACAAACCAATAAAAAACTCACAAGTCGTACTAGATATGCAGCTTTTCCACATCAATATTAGCTAAGCTGCCTGTTGGTTGAACCCTGTTGCCACTTCGTTGTATTTCGGCTGTGGCTCAAGCATTGCATCCGATGCTGGATGCCGGGGGGGGTGACCCGTTGGGTAGGCTATGGGTCAATGGGTCTATCAAAGAATCGGTGGTCTGGACCAATCAAAATCTTGTATGAAAGTGACTAGGATCATCCGAGTTTGGTGGTTTGGGTTTCAACTTTTGCGGCTGTTTTTAGTCACACTATTTAATGGACATTCAAAATCTATATGTAGAGTGAAATACAGACATATATAAAACACATGAGGTGGTTTTTAATTTAAAAGGCATGGGTTGTTATTTGATAGTGTTTGATATTATCTAATAGTCGGGAATCCAACATTTGGGATGATTGACAAATTGAAATCCCATTCCCTATTCAGTAGTTCTCCATATGAGCCCATTTGCTACTGGCCTGTTGATGCTTCTCACATGTCTATGAATGTCTATGATAGAGATTCTACCCCAGCCTTTTACGCCGGTGTTGAAGTTCTATGGCGTAAAGAGTAGATTTCGACCCTCGAAATAGTCATGGATGTATTCTCAGTTCCAAGCTTTGTCTCTTCTGGGAGAAACTCCATGAAAGCCTCGTCTAGATGTCAGATTGAAGCCATTCTTGCAAAGCAAGCTGGTGACACCAACACTAGTACAGGTTGAGAAAACACACCCGCGGGAATGAAGTACACTACTGTGACTTACGTGTGCTTGCTGGTGGAATTAGGGTTTTCCTGAATAGTGAGAAAATCCTGGACTGTTGTTTGGTGGTCATGCTACTGACACAAATCTTTTCATAGCTTTGCATTTTGGAGGACGCAGATTGCTTTGAAACCAGGGGAGCTTTGCCAGAACTGATAAAGATTACATAGGGCTGTTACCATCCATTCAGGCCCCCTACTTTATTCTGTGTAGAGTGAAAATCACAGGATCCCTCACCTCCAGTCCGAGGTCGAGGTGTTTTGCGGTTCGTTTTCGATCTGAGCACTGCGGATGACTCAGATTTCTAAAAGGAATGAATGGGCAGAAAAAAATTGGAATTAGACAGAGCACATCACTCAAATCTTTTGCGTTCCTTGGAAATGTATTGTATTTTGTTGGGATCTCCCCCCACCCAGCACAGAGCGTTGGGACGGTGAAGGTCAATAGGGATCCTCTGGTAAACGAAACCATTCGTATTTTCTGCACAGGTGTCGACCGACGATCTTTGAAGAGATGGGAAGTTGGTGTGACTCGTTGCTCTGTGTTTTGACGGCATTGAAATAGATGTTTGTGATTGAGAGGGGCAGACCTCTGCAGATTCACGTGTGTTCCTGTTTTTTTAATACCAATCATGGCTGGTTAGTATACATCTATATACAGTGATCAGCGTTAATCATAGTCAGGATGGGCATAAATGGCACAGAACTGTTGTATGTTATTGTCTTAATGGCAAATAGCACTTTGGAATGAAGAGAAACCACATGAATGCTTGATTCGACATCAGTATGTTTGAAGTTGGAAGCAATCGTATGTACAGACTGGATAACAGCCAAGGATTGCCTATGCGTTCCCGAACTTCATAGTCTGGCTGCCTGGCTCATGATTGGCTAGGCAAGTGTCAATCAGAACTTGTTGTTTGAAGAACAATCTGTGCGAAACCAGTGCCCAGTAGCTTTTACGACCTGAGGGCAGGGAATAATGGTGATGTTATGTTTTTTGTTCTGATTCTGATCCATGTAAGAAAGACCGTTGGAATATGGCTATGAGGCTATGACTCCCTTTTAATGTGGATTCAGACACGTGCAGATGTCAGTGTACTTGCTAATGGCTGACTACTGTGGCATGCACCACGTGATTCTGCCACAGGCCTTTGAAGAGCATGGTCACTCGTGACTTGTCATTCGCTGGCCAACGGCATGATTTTGATTTGCTTCTCCCTTCACAGGCAGGGAGAAATGATGCAAGCAGCATGATGTGGTATTTGTCACTCATGCCGCGATGCAAGTTCCGGATGCCATCTTGTAGATGGATAGCAATGAGGAGACTTCAATACCCTTTGGAAAGCGTGTTACTTGCCAGTCAGTAGTTCAATGTTTGTTAATTTGCAGTCACTCTGCAACAGATATTTTCAGTATACTGAGAGCACACTCCAGCTGATAGAGAGTCATTCACTGTACAAAATTAGTCATGACCAATCTAGATTTCTTCAGCGTTCCTTGCTCAGACACAAACTTCCGACTTGTAGTGGATGTCGTCGACGTCGTCGCGACTTTAATCTCGACTCTTGCCCAGGATATTCCTGCATGCCTTCAAGTTCTCGAGGCGCAGCCGTGACAATCTTGGTGACGAAATTGACCCATAAAGGCAGCCAGGTCAAGTGGAGGAAATGAAGGAAATGAGGAAATGAAGAAAGCCCTAGGGATCACTGAAGGGAGGTACACCAAGAACAGGTTGGCTGGGTTCAGTCGAGTGTGAAGAGAATATGCGTTGCTGACAAACGAGCTTCGTGCCAGATGTACGCATATAGTATATGGAAAACAAGTTCACTTGGTATGTTTTCCCTCAGAATCATTGCGAGATTGATTCTTCCAACTGGACCATGTCTTCTGCGGCACCGTGACTTTAGGACCCCGAACACGGTAGAAGAATGTAGAAAATAGGTAGGTGCAGCGCAAGCCATCACCCAAAATTTCAGATATCTACTAGTGAAACAAAGGTGTGTTAAGTGCCTTATTTCTTCGCCGTGTAATTGGGAACATAGGTGAGAAGATCGGAGAACCCGGTTCTCTCCCAAAAGGGGAATTTGTGTCATTTGGCACTTTATTATTCCATGACTGAATTTAATTTGATTTTCTCTTCTGAGATGGAACGCACATCAATCTTCCATTCACATGGTTCGGATTGGTTCAGATTGCATCAAAGTTTCTGGTGCATCCATCTCACAGCTTCAACCGTGTCGAGCTTCAATATTTTTGCAGGGCTTGGTTTGCCTTCTGCAACAACGTTTTCCAGAAGGGTGGCCAGGTGGGGAGAAGCGCGGCAGTACCGGTGAGCAAACCATTGAAAGACAGTCATCTAGAACGAAACATATTGCACGAGGTCGTTTTTCATGTAGACTTACCAAAATGTGGGAACTGAAATCACCACGACGTATTGGCATTGCCCAAGAGGGAGGAAAAAATGGAAGGACACACAGTACTGTTATGAAATTCTTGATGGAAGTTGTGTGTCCGTTGATATTGCCTTAAAATTGCCAAGAAAGGCCCAAGCGTCACTGCAAGGCTGTTCGCCTGGGAGTTTGAATCTTGCCACACTTAGCATGGAGTCGCCACAGGCAGAATCTTCTGCCAAACGTAGGCGGCTGACCCACCGCGACATGCATGTGGCTGCTTGGACTGAAAGTTCAAGCTCAGAAAAGAAGGAAAGTGAATGCGAAGATGTTGAAGACTACAGTGTGAAGGTCAAGAAGGAGAACATTGCTCAGCAAATTCACTCTATAGACAAAGACGTTCAGTGGCTGAAGGTGAAGAAGGAGATCAAAGAGGAAACAGAGCAAGACATGAAATCCTCCAATTTTGATGATGACATACCCTTGAATGAGGTAGAGGTGAAAGATGAGATGAAAAACGACGAAGAAGATCATGACAAATGGCCACAAACGGCTGAAGTTGCAGTCAAGCAGGAAGTGCGACGGCGGCTGACCCGCAAGGTGCAAGTGGCTCCTTGGACTGAAACTTCAAGTTCAGAAAAGAAGGGAAGTGAATGTGAAGATGTTGAAGATGACAGTGTGAAGGTCAAGAAGGAGAAAATTGCTGAGCAAATTCACTCTATAGACAAAGACGTTCAGTGGCTGAAGGTAAAGAAGGAGATCAAAGAGGAAACAGAGCGAGACGTGAAATCCTCCAATTTTGATGATGACATACCCTCGAATGAGGTAGAGGTGAAAGATGAGATGGAAAACGACGTAGAAGATCGTGACAAATGGCCACAAAAGTCTGAAGTTGCAGTCAAGAAGGAAGTGCGACGGCGGCTGACCCGCAAGGTGCAAGTGGCTGCTGGGACTGAAGCTTCAAGCTCAGAAAAGAACGGTGATGGTCGTGCGAAGATCAAGATGGAGACAGTTGCAGAGCATGAAGTTAGTTTCGCAAGTCCACTTGCTGACGCAGATGGCCATGAGGACGGACGCACACACGCACACTTCAGCACCCTCAAAAGGGAAGCCCAAAATGTACCAAATCTTTGATCTGTTTAAAATGATTGAAAATGGTTGGACCACACGGACAATTTGCTATGAGGTAAATAGAGAGTGATGACAATTAGTTTAAGCTCACATTATGGACAGATGTGACCTGTAGATTGTTGTATGTTGGGCACTTACAGCAGAAAACATGGATGGTGATGACCAAAATGAAAACGATAGATGGGTGATTGAGAACAACATGTGGCATTTTCAAGTTATATCAATTATGCATATGGCATATGGTATGCTGACTTTGCGGGGCGTTTGTGTGTCAGGTTTGGCGAACCGTAGACTCAATTTAACGTCTGCTGACGTCCAAAATTATGTTTTCATGGAGTGGAGTGGGCTTTCACCAGACTTCCCGCGTTTGGCAGGACCCAGCTGGCGCTGCAGCCAGATCTTTGGATGATTTTGCTTCACAAGCTGCCGCATGGGCCAAGCAGTGCTTAGCTTTCCGCAGTTCCAAGACTTGGAGCCCGACGAGGCAATCAAGTTGTTTTCTGACCTGGTTGATTTGAAGATACAATCAGAATGGATCTCATCCGAAGAATGGAAAAAGGGCTAGACAAGTAGACCAAGTAGACCAAGGGATTAATTTTGTTTCAATGTTACTTTTCTTCATATTTTTTGTGGGCATTAGCTTGGGTCAATGCTTTAGAAAGCACTCCATTTAGACTTATTGTGACGAATTTCCTTTGAACATGCTATGGCATTGAGGGAGTAGTGGTGCACTCCGTCACAACGTGTCGGCATTTCCAAATTCAATAGTGCATCTCAATTTGCTGTCCATCCTCAATTGAAGTTTGCATGTTTTTTTGCACTCACCGTGCATGCAACTGTACATGGGAGGCGCTGGGTTATGTAGGACTTAAACCAGGGAGTGCTCCGGAAGAAATCTGAAAGTCGGATTCGGATGAGTCGACACAGGGGTAAAGACGACATGTTTTTTCAGCACGGAGGAGGCAATGTCTCACAGGTATGGAATAAAAAAGAATTATCAATTGCTCCCTAAACAGGTTTACTTGTGGGGTTTCCTCTTAAGAAAAAACAGGTCTTTAAACAGGCCTGTGCGCGTCTGTCTTGGCATTGGCCGTGTGGCAGGTAGCGCAGTATCTTTTACAATTATTACAAAATCCTAAGTTTCTTCGTTTTGTTTCCCTCCGACCTGTATGGGGTCGATGCTGGTATGATTTTTTGCTATCGTTTCTTTTGATTTGCTCGACATCCACGTGCCCTGAAACTTGTGGTGCACGTTTTTGCGCAGGCCTTGCTGCCCTGCCAACTTCTTCTTGCGTTCGGCAAGAGGAATGCCAACTGCACCACCAGAAGATGCACCAGCATGTGTGCAGCGTCTCAATGCACGTGCCTTGCGGTGCCTGCAACGCTTTCACGAAAAGCACAGTCAGCATATGCTTTCAAGTGAGGCTAGGATAAATATGATGTCTCAAAATGTTCGTCACTTAAACTGTACACTTCATTGCTTTGTTTCATGAAGCCAAGTCAGAATGGTATAGAACACAAAAGTTTCTGTGCAGGAAGGGGCATCTGCACCGATGTTACAAGTGGAGCAGACAAGTTCACCCTCGGGAGCAGAATTTGCCTTGGAGGGACAGGATACTCTTGGCCAGGACTGTTCTCCGGAAGTTTGTAGATGCACACTCGTTTGAACACGTTGAAAGATATAGATTATGATATCATAATATCTTTCTAGAATTCATCGGCATAACATGTATTTCTATCGTAATCTTTGCTCTGCAAGATTTGCAATAGTGCGCCGTTTTACAACAGTTTACAATGTGCAATATAGCTAGTTGCTGTGGAAAACCATCCAGGACTACAAGGTCCGTGGCATGGACTGCATGAAGATGTGGCCTTGGATGAGGGACTTGCCCACCTCTGTCTGGGCTGGTCGTGGTTGGGCCTTCGATGAGAAAGGTCTCCGCCGACTGACATCCACAGGAGGCAGTGGTGCCATGCAAGGAGCGGAAGTCTTTGAATCGGTCGGTGCAGCTGCAGAGGAGCTGAAGCCCAAAGATGCAGTCGTGAGAGAAGCTGCGAGTGCAGCCCCGCATGCCGATGTTCCTGCAGCCTCTGCGGAGGGACCGAAGCCGAACAGGTTCCAGAGGCACAACTTGGTGAAGCAGAGTGGTGTGCCAAACGTCAGGTGGAATGCACCATGCCAAGCTTGGAGTGTTGATTTCCCTACGTATGATCAGCAAGGTCGGAAGAGCGGAACGACCTGCAGAATGTTCTCCGTCGCAAAGTTCATGGTCAATGGGCGCTCTGAGGCCGAGGCTGACGCGGCCGCTCTGGAGGCCGCCAAGGCCTTCCGTGCTGAGCTGGTGCGCAAGGGCATCCTCCAGGAGCCGAAGGAGCAGGATCTCAACTTCACCAGCGACGTGCCTGGAGTGAGGTGGAGCAAGCAGAGCAAGAAGTGGCGAGTTCAGATCTCTTTGAAGCAAAACAATCCAAAGGAGCGATCAAAATTGATTGAGGGCGGCTATTTCACCGAGAAGGCGGCGGCCGAGGCCGAGGCCTTGCGGCTCCAAGAGCTGCACGGCTTGCAACGCGAGGTGAAGGCGGTGAGCACCCTGGAGACCAGGTACGCTGGATTGCCCGTGTTCCACCCGAAGGTGCCATATAGTCGTGTGAGCTGGAACCGGGCAGAGCAGCAGTGGCATGCAAAGTGCAACGTTAGTGGTTTGACCCGTAATTTCAGAGTGAAACCCAAGGATCACTCGGAGGTAGAACTGGAGCGTTCCTTCCAAGTGGCAGTGGCTTGGAAGAAGAGGCAGGAGAAGGAACGAGAAAAGATGGCAAAGTCCAAGACCAAGCTAAAGCCCCAGAAGAAGCGGCGCAAGTGCAACAGCCACAAGTCTTGAGTTGCAAATATCAAAGGCTGTGAAGAATCCATTCTTGTCGAATTCCACAAGTGTTTCAAACTGCAAGACGATCATGAAGCTGCGACCGAAATGCTCGAAAAGGCAGATCCTTTCTTCTCCGAAGGTGAAAAAGATGACTAAATTCATCTAAATTCAATAGTGGGCGTTGAGAAAAAACTGTAGTCTTTTTTGATGCCATTTTTGGAGGTGATATGGAGGAGCTAGGGAGGATACCCACTATTTTGGGAGACGAGCAAAGCCGATACAAAATGCAGTTGAGTAGCATCAAACCCCCATTCCCTATTCATTAGTTGTCCATATGAGCCAATTTGCTACTGGTCTGTTGATGATTTTCACATGTCTATGAATGTCTATGATTCATGGATGGAGATTCTATCCCAGCCTTCTACGCTGGTGTTGAAGTTCTATGGCGTCAAGAGTAGATTTCGACCCTTGACATGTGCTGTTCTCAGTTCCAAGCTTTGTCTCTTTTGGGAGAAACTCCATGGAAGCATGGCCTATACATCAGATTGAAGCCATTCTTTCAAAGCAAGCTGGTGACACCAACACTAGTACAGGTTGAGAAAACACACCCGCGGGAATGAAACACACTACTGTGACTTACGTGCGCTTGCTAGTGCAATTTGGGCTATCCTGAATAGTGAGAAAATCCAGCCACCGCTAGTGTTTGGTGGGAATGATATTGACATCCTCAACCATGGGAACTTTGTCAGAACTGAGATTGCAACACGTTGTAGTAAGTTGCATAAGATCGTTACGATCCATTCAGGTCCCATACTTTGTTCAGCATGGAAGATTAAACACAGGAAAACAGAAGGGATGGGCAGGAGAAAAATAGTAGTCGGGAATTCACCATTTGGGATGATTTGTCTTTGGATTTGTAGTAGATCTTGTCCACGTTGTCGCGACTTTAATCTCGACTCTTGCCCAGGATATTCCTGCATGCCTTCAAGTTCTCGAGGCGCAGCCGTGACAATCTTGGTGACGAAATTGACCCATAACAGGCAGCCAGGTCAAGTGGAGGAAATGAAGAAAATCAAGAAAGCCCTAGTGATGACTGAAGGGAGGTACACAAAGAACAGGTCGGCTGGGTTCAGTTGAGTGTGAAGAGAATATGCGTTGCTGACAAACGAGCTACCTCATCTCCAGTGCCAGGTCCAGGTGTTTTACGGTCCGTCTTCAATATGATCACTGCGAATGACTCAGATTTGTGACAGGAAAACAGGAGGGATGGGCAGGAGAAAAATAGTCGCGACTTTCATTTTGATTCTTGCCCAGGATTGTCCTGCATGCCTTCAAGTTCTCGAGGTGCAGCCGTGACAATCTTGGTGACGAAATTGACCCATAAGAGGCAGCCAGGTCAAGTGAAGGAAATGAATAAAATGAAGAAAGCCCTATTGATGACTGTATGGAGATACCCCAAGAGGCACTGTGGTCAAGTGAAGGAAATGAATAAAATGAAGAAAGCCCTATTGATGACTGTATGGAGATACCCCAAGAGGCACTGTTCCAGTTCAGATTTCAAAAACAGGTCGGCTGGGTTCAGTTGCATGTGAACATCTACGTTATTGAAAAGTCGAAGCGGTGGTGGTGGCGTGATAAAAAGAATACGAGTTGCTGACAAACGAGCTTTGTAGAATGCGATTTTTGTATATTTTTGTGTCAGTTTTGTTTTGTGTCAGATATATATATATATATATATATTATATATACAGATATACGGAGATAAAGGAAAGTAGAGTTTCCTTTGACATGATTCACCTCCAAATCATTGCCAGATGTTCTAATAGGACCATGGCCTCTGGGTCACCGCGACTTTAGGACTTCGGACAAGTCTATTCGGAGGTTGTCCGAACTTAGTAGAAAATAGGTGATTGCAGCGCAATCTAAAACGCAGGTATGTAGGTGCCGTATTTCCTGTTGCTTTGGAGGTGGGGATCCCCTTTAGCTGAGCCTTACATCATTGGTTGCGCAGGTGAGTAATTCCATTTCAGACACCGATTCTCTCCCAGCAAAAGGGGAATTTGCGTCATTTGGCACTTAATGATTCCATGAGTTCAATTTGATTTTCTCTTCTGGGATGAAACGCGCACAACAGTCTTACATGGTTCGGATTAGTTCGGATTGCATCAAAGTGTTTGGTGCATCCATCTCACAGCTTCAACCGTGTCGGGTTTCAATATTTCTGCAGGGCTTGGTTTGCCGTCTGTAACAACGTTGCGCCGCAGGGTGGCTAGGTGGGGAGAAGCGCGGCAATAGCATGTTAGCAAACCATTGAAAGACAGTCATCTAGAGCCAAAAATATTGCACGAGGTCGTTTGTAATTCAGATTTACCGAAATGTGAGAACTGAAGTCACCACGACGTATTGGCATTGCCCAAGAGGGAGGAAAAAATGGAAGGACACACAGTACTGTTAAAATTGCCAAGAAAGGCCCAAGCGTCACTGCAAGGCTGTTCGCCTGGGAGTTTGAATCTTGCCACACTTAGCATGGAGTCGCCACAGGCAGAATCTTCTGCCAAACGTAGGCGGCTGACCCACCGCGACATGCATGTGGCTGCTTGGACTGAAACTTCAAGTTCAGAAAAGAAGGAAAGTGAATGTGAGGATGTTCAAGATGACAGTGTCAGGATCAAGAACGAGAAAGTTGCTGAGCAAATTCACTCTATAGACGAAGACGTTCAGTGGCTGAAGGTGAAGAAAGAGATCAAAGATGACATGGAGCAAGACATGAAATCCTCCAATTTTGATGATGTTGATGACGTACCCTTGAAGGAGGTAGAGATGAAAGATGAGATGGAAAGCGACGAAGAAGATCGTGACAAATCACCACAAACGTCTGAAGTTGCAGTCAAGCAGGAAGTGCGACGGCGGCTTACCCGCAAGGTGCAAGTGGCTGCAGGGACTGAAATTTCAAGCTCAGAAAAGAACGGTGATGATCGTGCGAAGATCAAGATGGAGACGCTTGCAGAGAATGAAGTTAGTTTCGCAAGTCCACTTGCTGACGCAGATGGCCATGAGGACGGACGCACACACGCACACTTCAGCACCCTCAAAAGGGAAGACCCGAACCCATCCGAACCCCAAAAAGTACCAAATCTTTGATCTGTTTTAAGATGATTGAAAATGGTTGGACCACACGGACAGTTTGCTATGAGGTAAATAGAGAGTGATGACAATTAGTTTAAGCTCACATTATGGACAGATGTGACCTGTAGATTGTTGTATGTTGGGCACTTACAGCAGAAAACATGGATGGTGATGACCAAAATGAAAACGATAGATGGGTGATTGAGAACAACATGTGGCATTTTCAAGTGATACCAATTATGCATATGGTATGCTGCTTTGTGGGGCGTTTGTGTGTCAGGTTTGGCGAACCGTAGACTCAATTTAGACTTCTAACGTCTGCTGATGTCCACAATTATGTTTTCATGGAGTGGAGTGGGCGTTCACGAGACTTCCCTCGTTTGGCAGGACCCAGCTGGCGCTGCAGCCAGATCTTTGGATGAGTTTGCTTCACAAGCTGCCGCATGGGCCAAGCAGTGCTTAGCTTTCCGCAGTTCCAAGACTTGGAGCCCAACAAGGCAATCACGTTGTTTTCTGACTTGTTTGATTTGAAGATAGAATGGATCTTATCTGAATGATGTAAAAGGGCCCAGACAAGTAGACCAAGTAGGCCAATAAATTGACAATTTCATTTCAATGTTACATATTGTTACTTTTCTTCATATTTTTTCTGGGCACAAACTTGAGTCAATGCTTTAGAAAGCACTCCATTTAGACTTATTGTGACGAAGTTCAATTGAAAATACTATGGCCTTGGGGGAGCAGTGGTGGCAATTACTACAGCGTATCGGTATTTCCATTTTTCTTGGAATTAAGTTAAATAGTGCATCTCGAATTGTTGTCCATCTTCAATGAACGTTTCCATGCTTTTTTGCACTCACAGTGCATGCAACTGTACATGGGAGGCGGTAGGTTAGGTAGGACTTAAACCTCGGAGTGCTCCGGAAGAAATCTGAAAGTCGGATTTGGATTAGTCGAAACAGGGGTAAAAACTGTATGGTTTTTCAGCACGGAGCAAAAAATGTCTCAGGCCTGGAAAAGAAAGGAATACCAATTGCTCCCTAGATAGGCTTACCTGTGGTGTTTCCTTTTTGGAGAAAAAAAAGGTTTTCACATAGGCCTGTGCGCGTTTGTCTTGACATTGGCTGTGTGGCAGGTAGCGCAGTATCTTCTACAATTACAAAATCCTAAGTTTCTTCGTTTTGTTTCCCTCGGACCTGTTTGGGGTGGATGATGGTAGAGTTTTGTTTTTGGGTGCACACACACACTAGCGTATCTCTTTTGATTTGCTCAACATCCACGTGCCGTGAACCTTGTCGTGCAAGTTTTTGCGCAGGCCTTGCTGCCCTGCCAACTTCTTCTTGCGTTCGGCAAGAGGAACGCCAACTGCGCCACCAGAAGATGCACCAGCATGTGTGCAGCGTCTCAATGCACGTGCCTTGCGGTGCCTGCAGCGCTTTCACGAAAAGCACAATCAACAGATGCTTTCAAGTGAGGCCAGGATTAATATGATCTCTCTCAACGTTCATCACAACTTAAACTGTACACTTCATTGCTTTGTTTCATGAAACCAAGTCAGAATGGTATAGACAGTATAGAACACAAAAGTCTTGCAAAATTCTGCGTAGGAAGGGGCATCTGCACCGCTGTCAGAAGTGGAGCAGAAAAGTTCACCCTCGGGAGCAGAATTTGCCTTTGAGGGACAGGATACTCTTGGCCAGGACTGTTCTCCGGAAGTTTGTAGATGCACACTGGTTTGAACATGTTGAAATGATTTTATCTTCTTGAAATGATGATATCTTTCTTGAATTGCCTAACAAAGAGTATCGTTATTTGTTCTATGCAAGATTTGGTGCCATTCTATGCAACAGTGCGCTGTTTCGATTACATAGCCAGTAAAGGTAGGGGCCGCGGAAAACCACCTAGGACTACAAGGTCCGTGGCATGGACTGCATGAAGATGTGGCCTTGGATGAGGGACTTGCCCACCTCTGTCTGGGCTGGTCGTGGTTGGGCCTTCGATGAGAATGGTCTCCGACGACTCTCATCCACAGGAGGCAGTGGTGCCATGCAAGGAGTCGAAGTCTTTGAATCGGTCGGTGCAGCTGCAGAGGAGCTCAAACCCAAAGATGCAATCGTCAGAGAAGCTGCGAGTGCAGCCTCGCATGGGGAGCTTCCTGTGGCATCTGCGGAAGGGCCGAAGCCGACCAAGTTCTTGAGGCACAACTTGGTGAAGCAGAGTGGTGTACAAAATGTCAGGTGGCATCCAACATGCCAAGCTTGGAGTGTTGACTTCCGTACTTATAACCAGCAAGGTCGGAAGACCGGAAAGACGGGCAGAATGTTTTCCGTCGCAAAGTTCATGGTCAATGGGCGCTCTGAGGCCGAGGCTGACGCGGCCGCTCTGGAGGCCGCCAAGGCCTTCCGTGCTGAGCTGGCGCGCAAGGGCATCCTCCAGGAGCCGAAGGAGCGGGATCCCAACTTCACCAGCGATGTGCCTGGAGTGAGATGGAGCAAGCGCGACAAGAAGTGGCGAGTTCAGATTTCTTTGAAGCAAAACAATCCAAAGGAGCGATCAAAATTGATTGAGGGCGGCTATTTCACTGAGAAGGCAGCGGCCGAGGCCGAGGCCTTGCGGCTCCGAAAGCTGCACGGCTTGCAACATGAGGTGAAGGCCGTGAGCACCCTGTCGGCGCTGCCCGTGTTCGAGCCGAAGGTGCCGTATGCTGGGGTCAACTGGAACCAGGCAGAGCAGCAGTGGCGTGCTTGGTGCACCGTTGGTGGTGTGAACCGCAATTTCAGAGTGAAGCCCAAGAATCACTCCGAGGCAGAGCTGGAGCGTTCTTTCCAAGTGGCAGTGGCTTGGAAGAAGAGGCAGGAGAAGGAACGAGAGAAGATGGCAAAGTCCAAACCAAAGCCCCAGAAGAAGCAGCGCAAGTGCAAAAACCACAAGTCCTGAGTTGCATATATATCCAAGGCTGTGAAGAATCCTCCCTTCAGCCTGCTCGAATTCCACAAGTGTTTCAAACTGCAAGACGATCATGAAGCCGAGACCGAAATGTGCTCAAAAAGGCAGATGCCCGAAGGTGAGAGATACGAAATTCGCATGAGTTCACTAGATTCGATTGCGGGCGTTGAGAAGAACGGTAATTCCTTCTAGATTTTTTGGGGTCCAACCCAGATTGACCGAAAGTTGGCCCTACTATCCATGCCCTCTCCGGAGGTGATGGCAAGCGAGAAATTGCTTACCTCTTGCTGCCTTTGCGGGCCATGGCCTCACGTTCCTTGCAAGGATAAACCAGAGCTGGAGGAGTTAGGGAGGATATCCACCATTTTGGGAGACAAGCAAAGCACATACAAAATGCAGTTGAGTAGCGTCAAAAACATGTGAGGTGGTTTTTGATTTACAAGGGAACGGGTGGATAATGTTTGATACTATCGAATAATCGGGAATTCACGGTTTTGGATGATTGACATATTGAAATCCCATGAAATCCCTATATGAGCCCATTTACTACGAGGTTGCTGATGATTTTCACATGTCTATGAATGTCTATGATTCATGGATGGAGATTCTATCTCAGCCTTCTACGCCGGTGTTGAAGTTCTATGGCGTAAAGAGTAGATTTCGACCCTCGAAATCGTCATGGATGTATTCTCAGTTCCAAGCCTTGTCTCTTTTGGGAGAAACTCCATGAAAGCGTAGACGTCAGATTGAAGCCATCCTTTCAAAGCAAGCTGGTGACACCAACACTAGTACATGTTGAGAAAACACACCCGCAGGTATGAAATACACTATATACTGTGACTTACGTGTGCTTGCCAGTGCAATTTGGGCTTTCCTGAACATTGAGAAAATCCTGCCACCGCTATTGCTTGGTGGGAATGATATTGACATCCTCAACCGTGGGAACTTTGTCAGAACTGAGATTGCAACACGTGCAGTAAGTTGCATAAGATCGTTACGATCCATTCAGGTCCCATACTTTATTCAGCATGGAAGATTAAACATGACACACTACCTCAGTGCCAGGTCCAGGTGTTTTACGCTCCGCCTTCAATATGATCACTGCGAATGACTCAGATTTTTGACAGGACAACAGAAGGGATGGGCAGGAGAAAAATAGTAGTCGGGAATTCACCATTTGGGATGATTTGTCTTTGGATTTGTAGTTTTGATTCTTGCCCAGGATTTTCCTGCATGCCTTCAAGTTCTCGAGGTGCAGCCGTGACAATCTTGGTGACGAAATTGACCCATAAGAGGCAGCCAGGTCAAGTGAAGGAAATGAATAAAATGAAGAAAGCCCTATTGATGACTGTATGGAGATACCCCAAGAGGCACTGTTCCAGTTCAGATTTCAAAAACAGGTCGGCTGGGTTCAGTTGCATGTGAACATCTACGTTATTGAAAAGTCGAAGCGGTGGTGGTGGCGTGATAAAAAGAATACGAGTTGCTGACAAACGAGCTTTGTAGAATGCGATTTTTGTATATTTTTGTGTCAGATATATATATATATATTATATATACAGATATACGGAGATAAAGGAAAGTAGAGTTTCCTTTGACATGATTCACCTCCGAATCATTGCCAGATGTTCCAATGGGACCATGGCTTCTGGGTCGCCGTGACTTCAGGACTTCGGACATGTTTATTCCGAGGTTGTCCGAACTTAGTAGAAAAATGTAGAAAATAGGTGATTGCAGCGCAATCTAAAACGCAGGTATGTAGGTGCCGTATTTCCTGTTGCTTTGGAGGTGGGGATCCCCTTTAGCCGAGCCTGGTTCTCTCCCAAAAGGGGAATTTGCGTCATTTTGCACTTAATGATTCCATGAGTTCAATTTGATTTTCTCTTCTGGGATGGAACGCACATCAGTCTTACATGGTTCGAATTAATCCGGATTGCATCAAAGTGTTTGGTGCATCCATCGCACAGCTTCAACCGTGTCGAGTTTCAATATTTTTGCAGGGCTTGGTTTGCCTTCCGCAACAGCATTGCGCAGCAGGGTGGCTAGGTGGGGAGAAGCGCGGCAATACCGTGTGAGCAAACCATTGAAAGACAGTCATCTAGTGCGAAACATAGTGCGTGAGGTTGTTTTTCATTTAGACTTACCGGAATGTGAGAACTGAAGTCACCACGACGTATTGGCATTGCCCAAGAGCGAGGAAAAAATGGAAGGACACACAGTACTGTTATGAAATTCTTGATGGAAGTTGTGTGTCCGTTGATATTGCCTTAAAATTGCCAAGAAAGGCCCAAGCGTCACTGCAAGGCTGTTCGCCTGGGAGCTTGAATCTTGCCACACTTAGCATGGAGTCGCCACAGGCAGAATCTTCTGCGAAACGTAGGCGGCTGACCCACCGAGACATGCATGTGGCTGCTTGGACTGAAGGTTCAAGCTCAGGAAAGAAGGAAGGTGAATGTGAAGATGTTGAAGATGACAGTGTGAAGGTCAAGAAGGAGAAAGTTGCTCAGCAAATTCACTCTATAGACAAAGACGTTCAGTGGCTGAAGGTGAAGAAGGAGATCAAAGAGGAAACGGAGCAAGACATGAAATCCTCCAATTTTGATGATGACATACCCTTGAAGGAGGTCGAAGTGAAAGATGAGATGGAAAACGACGAAGAAGATCATGACAAATGGCCACAAACGTCTGAAGTTGCAGTCAAGCAGGAAGTGCGACGGCGGCTGACCCGCAAGGTGCAAGTAGCTCCTTGGACTGAAACTTCAAGTTCAGAAAAGAACGGTGATGGTCGTGCGAAGATCAAGATGGAGACAGTTGCAGAGCATGAAGTTAGTTTTGCAAGTCCACTTGCTGACGCAGATGGCCATGAGGACGGACGCACACACGCAGGGCGAACAGTCGCTTGTACATGCCAGGTTTGTGTCGCTTGTACATGCCGGGTTTCTGTCGCTTGTACATTCTCGGTCTCTATATATGCTTGGGACAGCCAACTGCTGGCAGGGTCAAGTCCAAGGTCCCACCACCCGCACTCTAGTATGTGTGCAAGTCCAAGGAACGTTATCATCCCACCCACCCCACCCACCCCACCCAAGAGGTGTGTGCATGTACAAGTGACGTAGTGGAAGCTCTTGCATGTATAAGTGACGTAGGCATGCGCAAGTGACGTAATGTTCGCATGTGTAAGTGACAGTCTGGCCCACACGCACACACGCACACTTCAGCACCCTCAAAGGGGAAGACCTGAACCCCAAAATGTACCAAATCATTGATCTGTTTTGAAATGATTGAAAATGGTCGGACCACACGGACAATTTGCTATGAGGTAAATAGAGAGTGATGACAATTAGTTTAAGCTCACATTATGGACAGATGTGACCTGTAGATTGTTGTATGTTGGGCACTTACAGCAGAAAACATGGATGGTGATGACCACAATGAAAACGATAGATGGGTGATTGAGAACAGCATGTGGCATTTTCAAGTTATATCAATTATGCATATGATATGCTGACTTTGTGGGGCGTTTGTGTGTCAGGTTTGACGAACCGTAGACTCAAGTTAGACTTCTAACGTCTGCTGACGTCCAAAATTATGTTTTCATGGAGTGGAGTGGCCTTTCACCAGACTTCCCGCGTTTGGCAGGACCCAGCTGGCGCTGCAAGATCTTTGGATGATTTTGCTTCACAAGCTGCCGCATGGGCCAAGCAGTGCTTAGCTTTCCGCAGTTCCAAGACTTGGAGCCCGACGAGGCAATCAAGTTGTTTTCTGACTTGGTTGATTTGAAGATAGAATGGATCTTATCTGAATGATGTAAAAGGGCCCAGACAAGTAGACCAAGTAGACCAAGGGATTAATTTTGTTTCAATGTTACTTTTCTTCATAATTTTTGTGGCACGAGCTTGGGTCAATGCTTTAGAAAGCACTCCAGTTAGACTTATTGTGACGAATTTCCTTTGAACATGCTATGGCATTGAGGGAGTAGTGGTGCACTCCGTCACACCGTGTCGGCATTTCCAAATTCAATAGTGCATCTCAATTTGCTGTCCATCCTCAATTGAAGTTTGCATGTTTTTTTGCACTCACCGTGCATGCAACTGTACATGGGAGGCGCCGTGTTACGTAGGACTTAAACCACGGAGTGCTCCGGAAGAAATCTGAAAGTTGGATTCGGATGAGTCGACACAGGGGTAAAGACTCCATGTTTTTTCAGCACGGAGGAGGCAATGTCTCATAGGCATGGAATAAAAAAGAATATCAATTGCTGCCTAAACAGGTTTACTAGGTTACTTGTGGGGTTTCCTCTTAAGAAAAATCAGGTCTTCACACAGGCCTGTGCGAATCTGTCTTGGCATTGGCCGTGTGGCAGGTAGCGCAGTATCTTCTACAATTATTACAAAATCCTAAGTTTCTTCGTTTTGTTTCCCTCCGACCTGTATGGGGTCGATGCTGGTATGATTTTTTGCTATCATTTCTTTTGATTTGCTCGACATCCACGTGCCCTGAAACTTGTGGTGCAAGTTTTTGCGCAGGCCTTGCTGCCCAGCCAACTTCTTCTTGCGTTCGGCAAGAGGAATGCCAACTGCACCACCAGAAGATGCACCAGCATGTGTGCAGCGTCTCAATGCACGTGCCTTGCGGTGCCTGCAACGCTTTCACGAAAAGCACAGTCAGCATATGCTTTCAAGTGAGGCCAGGATTAAATGATCTCTCTCAACGTTCATCACTTAAACTGTACACTTCATTGCTTTGTTTCATGAAGCCAAGTCAGAATGGTATAGAACACAAAAGTCTTGGAAAGTTCTGTGCAGGAAGGGGCATCTGCGCCGATGTTGCAAGTGGAGCAGAAAAGTTCACCCTCGGGAGCAGAATTTGCCTTGGAGGGACAGGATACTCTTGGCCAGGACTGTTCTCCGGAAGTTTGTACATGCAGGCTTTTTTGTTGACCAAACCGAGTTTGTTTTTTGTAGGTTTGGTTATGTTTTTCAATTGGGTGAATCTTGACACAAAATTGCGGGTGGCCATTTTGGGTCAAGATTTCGATTGTGTTGTGACACTTTTTCGATTTGTGCTGATTAGTATTGGATTGTATTTATTGGATATTTATTTGGCCTTTGTCTATTTATTTGACAATGGTTCAATCTTTATTCAGTATTTGGGAGCCTTTTGTATTTTCTCTTGGACTGATTGCTTCAGCCATTTGCTGCGTTGGTGACTTCCAGAGATCCAGAAGTAGAAGACCTTTGTTGCGAAGATTTTACAGGCACCATGGTGAGGATGAGGAGGCGCCTCCTAGGTCACCATTGCCAAGAAGACGTGCAGAAGCAGAAACAAGATCTCAGAGGTCGCCTTTACCACGAGGACGCAGTTCAAATTCATTGCATTCTACAAATCCTCCTTTGACAGTTTACAGTGGAAATCCTACAGATATTTCAGGTACATCAACAGCCCACAACAGAAATATTGTATCCAGGTCCACGTCCCCTATTGTCAGAAGACCTATTATTCTACGTTCACAGTCTCTTCCTAAGTTGAGACGCCGCAGACACCATCGTACCAAGCTATCAGAAGCTCCTATTGTTTCAGCTCCCACAACAGTTACATTACCTGATACCACAGTCAATACAGGTTCAGCTTCTCGATCCAATATTGCTCCGGCCATATCAACAGGTACATCTGGTACAGCGCCAATTCCACAAGCTCTTGTTCCAAAATTTGTTCAAACTACATCCAAAGCAAGTTCAGTGGCTTATCCTCATCGACAGGTCCCGCTTGCTCCAGTATCTTCATTGATATCAGCTACCAAACAGCCTACTGACACTCCAGTTATCTCTACAGCCTCAGCTTCAAGACCATCACGACCTGATCCTACAAACATTGCTGACAGCTCAGAATACACGTATGTTACAGCATCATCCTCAGAGGACTCATCTTCAGAAGAACTACAACATTCCAAAGCAATTCAAATCACTACACCTACTACACTTCAACCTGATCATTTGCATTTGAAAGCGCGATTGCTTCTCTCCAAAGCATGCGACAGTAGCATTTCAGTCCAGCAGTTCCAACGATGGACACAGCAACATGGCCTGCTGCTATTTGATAAACGTCGATGCGATGACGAGCGCCCTTTCCGGTGTCTATGTATCTTTGGCCCACCTAAGGCTGGCAAGAGCGCAGCCGGTGCATCGATGAACATATTCATCCAAGGAACTCAGGTTAGTACCACCTCCAAAAAATTTCACAAGTATGTCAACGAAAACAACAACACCAACATGTTCCACTATACCAATGACAGCTTTGCCAAACAAGAGACCATCGACTTCCACCGCCTATATACCTCCATACAAAGTGTTCTGTATAGCACTCCAGGGCGGCATTTCTTGGTGGTAGAAGGGCGTCGGATCTTTGAATGAGAGGAAGTGATGGATCTCAGCAACTATGTGGTGGCTATAACTGGTAAGCCATCTACACTACGTGACAGAGCAAGCAGTCCCTACACCAGAGTCCTCCTTGAGCGCATATCAGACAAGAATTCGTCCTCACCTCCCAGGAATCAATAGCTCCAAGTATATACTCAAACTGGATGCTCAAACATCGGCGGACTCTATGGTCAAGAAAATAGCCACCTACATCATCATGAAGGACTTGGGTTTGCCTGAAGCTAGACGATATCTTTCTGATACCAAAACTCTTTTGGAAACAGATGCAGACCCTTGAGAATATTTACAACAAGCCTCGCATTTTGCTGTGCAATACTTCCTATTTTGGATATTTACATCGTCGCATTTTACTGACAAAACAGTCTTCCGAATCGCAGTGAAAAGAATTCCACATGAGGACTCGGGGGTTTTGAAGAATTGTTTTTTTTTTAAATGTTTTGCTGTTGTTGCAAATCCGAGTTTTTTTCTGGAACTGTGTGATTGAACGCTGCTTTTCACATGCCGGGAAACCTTTTCTTTTCTCTTTTCAACAACTTGATGTCGACCTCTTAAAAAATGAACAATTCTCTCGTTCCAATATGTATCTTCAGGCTCAATACCCCCTTTGTGATACTTGAAACTTGTGGTTAGTCAACATGAGCTATCATGGTCCTCGAGATAATGGGGAAGATCGTCCCGCTGAACGGGCAGCTTCAGTTGGCAGCGAACCACAGACGAGAGATGTGGCAAGGTCCACATTTCCAATTCCCGTCCCACTCAGATCGGCTTGGCGTCTATCAACCTCCGATGAAAGTTCAACACCTGAAATCACTGGAACTAATCCCAGTAATCCATCTATTATTCAGCTTTTGACCCGTCCTGATCGCTCAAGATCACCGCCTGCGGGATTGGCTCCACCTAGTGGCAGCAGTACAACTGGACATTCTTCATCTTTACCTCGAGGACCTATCTTTCGTCCAGGAGCTTTTGGATTACAGCCGGATATTGAACAAGCTACTATTCGCATGGAAACTGCAATTATGGATGCCTTCAGGGTCACACCGGCCCACCTTGTTCGCTCACATGTTCGCCTGATCCTTTCGCACCACGCTCCGAACAGTCCTATCAGTGAGAGACTTGCTGAGTTTGCAACTCAGGACTTTGGTTTGGAAAAGGGAAAACAATGAATGCTCCAGGTACTTTGTTATTTTTTGACCGTTTGTGTCTTGCATCTTGTATTATCTCACTTCAATCACCTTCTTGTTGTCCGTCTCATGTTTTAAAACAACTGACCGTGGTTTCAACACCGATTTCTCCTTAGGCTCAAATTGTTCTTGACGGAAGTGTTCAGGTTTTTTCCCGTTGGTTTTTAGGGACTTCGGGGTATGGAAGACGAACAGGTTGATAGAGAATTTCAAGACCTGCTACTTCAATGCCAGATCCCTGAGCAAGTGAAAGAAGCCCTAACCGGTCTGGGATATGATTGCACCGCAAATTGCACCTTGACCTTTGGTGGCCTTGCTTTCTCATCTATGCTTATGTTGGACCAGAACATCAAGAAGTTTTTGCCGGAAGGTGAAAACGATACAACTTCTCCTACATGTGCACGCATTCGGGCCTCATGGTCTAAATGCAATGCTTTACACACATCACCACCAATTCCAGCTGCTCAAGCTTTTCCACCGACTCCTTCACCTACTCCTACAACATCACCATTGAATTCAACTTCAAACTGGAATGAAAGCCTACCACCTAAACTCAGTACAGAAGACATGGCATTTATGAAGACTCAATTTGGGAAAAACTACCCTGGAGAAGTACTTGATGCTCATTCCACACCTTCGGTCCGACTTTGGTCTTTAGTACATCAACAAAAGGTCAACAAAGCACTCAAGTACATTCCCATCCAACTTCGACTAAGTCAACATCAGTACAGTGCCATGATCGAAACAAGATCATCCAAACCACTTCGCAGTGAACTCCAGCTCTTATCGCAATTGTGCTTGGATGACACACCAGAAGTTGACATCAATCAGGTTCGCCTCTCTCGTGACTGGTTGCATCGTACTTCTACAGTTATTCGCAACGCCTATGTATTATGAAGAATGTGCCATTTACAAGTCTTCAAGGCCTTTGACATGGAAGTGGCAGAACATACATTTGCTCAACTTGACACAGAGTTGGGATTGCGGCATGTTGTGGCTCAGGAGTTCTTCAGCGCAGACAAGAAAATTTGGAATGCAATCATCAAACTTTATGCACAGGTCTCTTGGACCTTTGAGGAATGCCTCAACGAGATGACAGTAGTGAGATCAGACATATCCTCTTTACTACAACCACGACCTCGTATTCCAAAGGCACCTCCTCCTTTGCGAGATGGCAAAGGCAAAGGAGGCAAAGGCAAAGGTGGGAAAGGAAAAGATGGAAAGGGAAAATCAAAATCCCATTTCTTCGACAAAAAGAACCAATGCACCTACGGCTTCAAGGACAACCGAAAGTCACACTATGTATGAAGTATAATGCTGGAGATTGCAAAAGGGACAATTGCTACTTCACCCATGCTTTTTCACATCGCCTCCCAAGTGGAAGACCATGTATGCAATCTCACTCAGCAAGGAACCACAGGAGTTCCACTGTCAATACAAGACAGTCTACAGAGCTTCCCACAGAACAACACTCTCACATCTCTTTTTCACCTATTCCAGACAGCTCTCACTCTATTGAACTTGGGACCATACCTACAGACAAAAACAATATCATGCCGACTTCAGACTCAGTCTCCTCATCACATCAAATTTTTACTCCATTGCAGACTACTCAACTACGCCAGCGCAATCAGGACAGTACTATTACCGTACCTACACAGGTTACACAACCAACCAGATTATTTTTGATATATCTGCAGGACACTCAGCACCATTATCATGTGTTTAGCACACTCAGGTCTCATTGGAGCTATTTGGTCAGCTCCACCATGTCGACTGTATTCTTCCCTACGCAAGAACGATGGTGGTCCTCCTCCTCTTCGATCCAAGGATTTCTTAGACGGACTTCCATCGGTTACTCCTGCCCAGCTACTACAAGTTCAGGAATCTAAGGAGATACATCGCAGATCAGATCTTTTACGCATTGCAGTTTTTCAACAAGGTGGCTTTGCAGGAAAGGAACAACCTATCAATTCTCTGGCATGGAAAGAGCCAGAATCAACAAGTCGTTTCACAATGCTCATGTTATATGGTGGCTACACCTGCTTGCAAGTGGGGTCTTGATATCTTCAAGACATGGGCTATTGCAGCAACTTCAGACAAAATTTCAATATTGGCTGGACAATGTCAACACCGGGATCACATGGACTTCAGAGGTAAAAGACTTCCTGATAAAACCTTTGTAAGCTCACTTACCGCAGAATACTTGCATCAGCAATTGTCGATCTCCTGAAACCTTGGGTTTCACAATCCTCATCATTCAATCAAGATCTCTCTCTATGGCGCAACCTCCTTTCAAGGAACCCTATCTCTCGAGGTCAGCAAACTGGACTATTCCTCTTTCCGCATATACAATGCAACCTATTCGTCAGAAATGGATCAAGCGTATTTTACAGATACAACTTCATTTACGCTTTGCAGAATCCTGCAAAAACTGACAGTCAGAACCATTCATATCAGATGATGACATTACACCATTTATCCAAGACATCATTGATTCCTTCCCATCTCACTCCTTTGACCTCACCATCCTCCCACACCAACCATTCAGACTCAAATTATTCCATTCTCTTTTACTTCTTTCCATCGATGCCGACCCTGATGTTGCCAAACTACTACAAGAAGGAATACCTTCAGGGGTTTCTCCAAACCCAAAGCTGCAGGTCTATGGGAACCTAACACTAAGCCGCAAGAAGAACCCCCAGACTTATCAGTCTGTAAAGACAACTGGATGAGTGCAAACAAAGACCCTGCGATCACTGAACAACTCATCCAAAAAGAACTTGCAGATGGTTTTATTGAAGAGATTCCCAGCATCGCAGATGCAGAAAAACGTTGGAAACAAGGTATTGCACTTGGCAAGCTTGGAGTTGTTCACCCTTGTCTTGTGCTCGACTCAACTATTTGTGGAATGAATGGAAGATGCCATGTACCAGAAAAGCAACGCCTTCCGAACCTTCGACATGTTTCTTTCTTTCTATCCACTTGCCCCCCTTTACAAGAGGAATGGCAGGGAGCTTCAATTCACATCAAAGCAGCGCATAAAAGGATGCTGATCAAAGAAGATGAAAGAGGGTCACTCCTCTTTAAAGTAGGACATCGCCTGTATGCCTACCGAACAGCACATTTTGGAGCAAAGACCAGCGCTTGGCACTGGGGGAGAGTCTCTGCAGCTCTTATGAGACTCTTACATTGTCTCTTGTATTTTCGACACGCATCTTGGGTGTACGTTGACGACTTCCTTTTTCTTTTTCCTCGGTCAACAGCATCAATACAATTCGCTCTATCATACTACTACGTGTTATTGGTGCACCGCTGTCATGGAAGAAACTTGAGTTCAACTCAAACATTGAATGGAATGGCTGGTCTATTCAACCCTCATGTATGACAGCACCCCCCCCTTTTCAAACATACGAAGATCACATTTTTGATCAACAATCTTTTACAACAAACCTGTCGGAAAAACATCGAAAAAATCATTGGTATTTTACTTTGGGCTACCTCCTTGGTCCACCACGTCCGATTCCTTCTTACATCGCTTTACAGAGATCTTTACGCCGTACCTGCCACCAACTACAGCATCCCAACAACAGAGTGGGGTTATTTCCTTCAACTTCTCAAAGGCAATGCCACGATCACACCTCACAATACCCTCCACCTACCAGTTGGAGGACAGATCGTCGAATTTCGACATGCCACTATCAGTACATCATCACAGCTACCCAAAGATATCCCAATTGAGCGACACGCTTGGGTAAGAATCCGTGACCCAAACTGCGACAAGCGGAAACTTTCCGAAGCATCTTGGGATACACTGCAATGGTCCAAGCAGTCCCTTCTACCGCTTCTCTCGTCCATACCGCTCAATAGGTCTACACATCTCGCAATTCAGGCAGCAGCAGATGCTTTTGCAGTGGAGCAGATGCTTTTGAGTGGAGAATACTATGGGCATTGGTGGTTGGGTTCAGCTAAACTCAAATATTTTTTGGTTCAGTCAAACTTGGGACAGATCCGACCTTACAAAATTCTTGCCAGTCAACAAAAGTCTCCAACGTTACATTACATCTTGGGAAGCATTGGCTCAGCTATGCATCATCCTCGTGGTACACAAACAATGTATCCACAGACCTGGCATCATTGATATTCAATCAGGGTCTGATAACACAGGTGCGGAAGCAAATATCAATCATGGTTTCTCAACATCAGAAATACTCGCAGATATTATCAAATTGGTCTCTCTCAAACAGATTCAATACAACACACTACTCAATATCCATCACATTCCAGGTGAGAAGAATGTAGACGCTGATGGTCTTAGTCGGGGCAAAACTGCTAGGTTCCCTGAAGATTCACAGATCAGATTTCCTTTAGAGGATCTCTTCGATTTATCACCGTTCCCAAAGTACATTAATCCACAGGTCCAATGGGACTCTGACTTACATCCGATGGCAAAAAACTTCCTTTTCGATTTTTGCTTCGGGTTTCACTTCGATCAGTTTTATCATCTCGATTTTTGTCAAGTTTTTAACTTTTCCACTCTTTTGCAGCCATTTGATGTCAATCCCATATGTTTGCTTTTTTTGTTTGCAACACAAAGATGTTGCCTGTGACTGTTGTCAAAAGATTTCTAAACCGACAAGTACCCACTGTTCCTCTCCCACCTGACATTGATGAGGAACTTACATCTAATTCAGGATCATGGCTTGTGGTCTCAGAGACTCGAAAATCGCCTTGCGCCGCTTCTATTGCCTGCCAAACATCACCAACAAGCCAACTCCAAATGGTGAAGCCACGGGCCAGACCTCGAGAAGATATTGTTGAGGAATCACAGGCCTTACCTCCGCCAAAGTTCAGACCAAAGTCAAGACTCCCTCAACTTCATTACAACGGATTTCAGAAACCGTCTTTACATTGCTTTACCTCCTCGCTGTCAACACCTACTATTGTGGATACTCCAGCCCAAAGCAGACTCTTACAGGCATCTGCTAAGTCTCTCCCATCACCTGCAAAGTTTCATCGACCCATCAAAAGTCGACAATCAACAGAAGAACAAGAATCTTCAGAAGCTGACAGAGCTCGACACCAGCTCAGGGAGTTTTTTGTTGCATTGGATTCTCTAGCAAATTGTATTGCGAGATTCACCAGTCAGCTTTTATTGATCAACATATTGATCGTAGTGCCGACAGCCTTGGGACTGGAGGTCTCCTTATGTAGTTACAGGTTTGGAAACACTCAGACTGCTGGTGCAGTTGTCACCACATTCCCTGCAGAAGCCTCACTTTCACTGGTACTCGACTACCTTCATGCTTCCGATCACAGGAAGAAAAGAAACTTCAGAGCCATCCAGAACACGGATGACAACGCATATCAAAGCACTTCGCTGGTTGGCGTTGAAATTAGATTTGCCTATCATTTCGGCTTTGCAGAGCCAAACAGTATCTGATTTCTTGAAATCGAAAACTCGAACACCCTTCGAAAGATCAGAAGCTACACCTATTCCTATGGCTGTTTTAGCAGCCTGGGAGAAACGCGCTATTTCAGATGACTCCAACCCAGCCGAAATACTTACATTGGGTTGCTTTCTCATTGCCACCATGGCGTCCCTACGATTCAGGGACTTACTCCGCACAAAACCTGAATCACTTACTATTCAGGGACATATACTCCGAGGCATTTCATGGCGAACCAAAACCTCAGTATCAGGTCAACCCTGGGGTGTTTGCTGCCCTGGCATTACAACACGACCCTCCAATAAGCATTGGATTTTTAGATTCCTTGAAGTTGTGGAATCAGGCACTCAAATGAGCCAACAACATTGGGGTAAAGACTGGAAGCCAGATTTCCTCTTACCCTCTTGGACAGATTCAGCCCCTTTCACTTCGCCATGCTCTTACCGTCACGGACTTGCGTTGATCAGGTACTATGCCCAGTGCAATTGGCTCCAACCACCGCTTCTTTCACCAGATCAAGCAAAAGAGCTTTCTACTCACAGTATGAAATCAACCTTCTTAGCTGCCGCTGGACAACTCAATATCAATACACAGCAAAGAGCCAAACAGGGCCATCGTAAAAGCTCAGTACAACTCTATTCCAGAGATGATGTATGGCCAAGTCTCTTCTTACAGAAAGGCATCTTGATTGATATTAAGTACAGGGTGGAGACCACTCACATCTCAAGCAAGAGGTGCAAAACAACCTCTACCAGAACCATATGTTTTACATCACCTCCTATTACAGATGCTGACCTACAGGCTTCTACAGATGTTGGCTCCAACAATGAAACAAAGATGCTCCCAGGACCATCTTAAAGAAGGTGATACACAACCTATCACCACTTCCACAGATGATCATGACTCTTCATCGTCATCAGATAGCGACTCTGACTCTTCCTCTGAGGAAGAAATTGCACCAGGTGCAGGGGAAAAGTCACTTCTTGTGATCAATGACAAATCACACGTGGTGCATGCAGCATCACGTACAAATCCATGCTCCACTAGAAGAGCTTGCTTCACCCTGGAAAATACAACCTTTGAGGTTAACTGCGGGTCATCTATGACAGGAGTACCTGTCCAAGCTATTACTTTCATTCCTCCAGAAGCGAGGATTTGCCAACGCAAGGCGCGCCTTGCAGCAATTGATCATATTTTGAATTAAGGAAGTTACTCATTAGTAACTTCTCTCATTTTGAATCCTTTTCTTTTCTGGCCCACGGATGTTACGCATTTGTATCCTCTCCAATGGATCTCCAATTACGGAAGTTACGCGTTTGTAACCTCTCCATATGATTCTCCCAGAGAGAACGTGGCAATTATTAGTGCCAAGTGCACGCTCGGGACGTGTTCCCACCGGATGGAGGTGTTTTTGCCAATTGCCTTGGTCTTTACCAACGCGGTGATGTTCACCAAAAGAAAAGGATGTCCATTTTCACCTTCATCGAATGGGTTTCCCCCATTCAATCTCATAGTGTTTTGCATTGACTCCGAGTTTGTTCGCGCCGAGACACAAAAAAAAGGGTTGACCCGTTTCACTATGAGGAAGAGGTTTTCCCTGTTCGAAAGGGACGAGTCTCCCTAAAGCCACAGTGACCACGAAACATCATTTTGTTTCATTTGAGGCCTTCTGATTTAGAGCCCTCAGCCGTTAATTAGGGGGTCTTTTCCTCCGAGTGCTCTATCCCCGGATCTTGTTTTTGGAAGCCTCCGAGTGGGGTGAGAATCTGAAGCCAGCCAAAAGCAGCTGATTTGATTTTGAATGTATGTGCCAACTGGCACGAGGATCAACATTTCCGCCAAAACAAGTGAGTGTGATCTCTTAGTTCAAGAGACGCGGGATAGAGTGTATGCAGTTGTGCCTTTCAGATTGGAAGAACGTTTTTGTTTTTCTTTGGAACATTTTTCTATGTCAAGCAGTGAGTAATTGAAGAAGCGTTGACCAAACCGAGTTTGCTTTTTGTAGGTTTGGTTATGTTTTTCAATTGGGTGAATCTTGACACAAAATTGCGGGTGGCCATTTTGGGTCAAGATTTCGATTGTGTTGTGACACTTTTTCGATTTCCCAGGAGTCGTGGGAGGCAAGGCACACAGGGGGATAGGNATTGTGTTGTGACACTTTTTCGATTTCCCAGGTGAGAATCTGAAGCCAGCCAAAAGCAGCTGATTTGATTTTGAATGCATGTGCCAACTGGCACGAGGATCAACATTTCCGCCAAAACAAGTGAGTGTGATCTCTTAGTTCAAGAGACGCGGGATAGAGTGTATGCAGTTGTGCCTTTCAGATTGGAAGAACGTTTTTGTTTTTCTTTGGAACATTTTTCTATGTCAAGCAGTGAGTAATTGAAGAAACCAATATGTTTAAATCTTAAATACAGTAAATGACGATATCATGATATCTTTCTGGAATTCATCAGCATAACACATATGATATATTTCTATCGTTATGTTTGCTCTGCAAGATTTGGAGTTATTGTGTGCAACAATGCGCCGTTTTACTACAATTTATAATGTGCAATATGGCTACGTGCTGTGGAAAACCATCCAGGACTACAAGGTCCGTGGCATGGACTGCATGAAGATGTGGCCTTGGATGAGGGACTTGCCTACCTCTGTCTGGGCTGGTCGTGGTTGGGCCTTCGATGAGAATGGTCTTCGACGACTGACATCCACGGGAGGCAGTGGTGCCATGCAAGGAGTGGAAGTCTTTGAATCGGTCGGTGCAGCTGCAGAGGAGCTGAAGCCCAAAGATGCGATCGTCAGAGAAGCTGCAAGTGCAGCCTCGCATGGGGAGCTTCCTGTAGCCTTTGTAGAGGGACCGAAACCGACATCCTTCAAGAGGCACAACTTGGTGAAGCAGAGTGGTGTGCCAGGAGTGTGGTGGAATAGCACCTGCTTTGCTTGGGAGGTCCAGATCCCGAAGTACGATTCCAAAGGTAAGAGAAAAGGCAAGACAAACCGAAAGTTTTCCGTCAAAAAGTTCATGGTCAATGGGCGCACTGAGGCCAAGGCTGATGCGGCCGCTCTGGAGGCCGCCAAGACCTTCCGCGCTGAGCTGGTGCGCACGGGCATTGTCAAGGAATCGAAGGAGCGGGATCCCAACTTCACCAGCGAGGTGCCTGGAGTGGGGTGGCATCAGAAGTTCAGGAAGTGGCGGGTGAGGATTACTTTGAAGAAAAACAATCCGAAGGAGCCACTGAAAATTATTTTTGGCGGCTATTTCACCGAGAAGGCGGCGGCCGAGGCCGAGGCCTTGCGGCTCCAAGAGCTGCATGGCCTGCAGCGTCAGGTGAAGGCCGTAAGCACCTTGTCGGCGCTGCCCGTGTTCGAGCCGAAGGTGCCATATGCTGGGGTGACGTGGGAGCAGGGACCGCAACAATGGCATGCTCAGTGCAGTGTCGGTGGTGTGCAGCGCCATTTCTACCTCAAACCGACTGATCACTCCGAGGCAGAGCTGGAGCGGTCCTTCCAAGTGGCAGTGGCCTGGAGGAAGAGGCAGGAGAAGGAACGAGAGAAGATGGCGAAGTCCCAGACCAAGCCAAAGCCCCAGAAGAAGCGGCGCAAGTGCAATAGTCACAAGTCTTGAGTTGCAAATATCAAAGGCTGTGAAGAATCCTCCCTTCAGCAACTTTAGCCTGCTCGATTCCCACAAGTGTTTCAAACTGCAAGACCATCATGAAGCCGAGACCGAAACGCGCTCAAAAAGACAGATCCGTCCTTCTCTGATACCCAGACACACTAAACTCATAAGAATTCACTAGATTCGCACTGAGCGTTGAGGAAAATCCATATTGATTGGAAGTTGGCCCTACTAACCATGCCCTCTCGGGAGGTGATGGCAAGCGAGAAATTGCTGGCCCTTTCCGCCGTTTCTGGCCATGGCCTCACATTCCTTGCAAGGGTAAACCAGAGCTGGAGGAGTTAGGGAGGATACCCACCATTTTGGCAGACAAGGAAATCAGATACAAAATGCAGGTGGTTTAATTCATTTTAAAGGAGAATGGGTGGATATAGTGTTTGATATTACTATCCTATAGTCGGGAATTCACCGTTTGGGTTGATGGATATTGAAATGCCATGAAATCACCATTAACTAGTTATCCATATCAGCCCATTTACTACTAGGTTGTTGATGCTTCTCACATGTTTATGAATATCTATGATGGATGGAGATTCTCTCCCAGCCTTCTACGCCGGTGTTGAAGTTCTGTGGCGCAAAAAGTATATTTCGTGGGAGAAACTCCATGGAAGCATGGCCTGGACATCAGATTCAACCCATTCTTTCAAAGCAAGACGACGACACCAACAGTAGTACAAGTTGAGAAAACACACCTGAGGGATCCTATGGGTATAAGATACTGTTTGGTGGTCATGCTACTGACACAAATGTCTTTATAGCTTAGCATTTCGGAGGACGAAGATCGCTTTTAACTCAACCATGGGAACTTTGCCAGAAAGGATGAAGATTACAATGATTACGATACTGTACATCGAGTAGCATCAAACTGTTCCGTTCGATTCAGGTCCAATACTTTAGTTAGCGTGGAAGATTGTAAATGACACACTACCTCACCTCCAGTCCGAGGTCCAGGTGTTTTATGGTTCGTCTTCGATATGATCATTGCGAATGACTCAGATTTTCGACAGGAACACAGAAGGAATGGGCAGGAGAAATATTGACTCAATTAAGATGTGTTGTCTTTGGAATTTTGCTTGCCTTTTTTGTCTTTCACCGATTCCTGGCGAACGGCTTCTTGCTGTTTTACGGATGCGGTGCACAGGCGTCAAACATTTGAAGAGATGGGAACGATGATTGAAGAGATAGGAAGTTGGCCTGACTCGTTGAAATGTCTTTCGGCAGCATTGAAATATATATGTTTGTGATTGAGAGGGGCAGATCTCATGATATCCATTGGTGTTCCTGTTCATGAGACCAATCATGGCTGGTTAGTACAGATCTATATATTGTGATCAGTATTCGCAGTCAGAGAGGGCATAAGATTAGGTATTGTATGTGATTGCCTTATAGTGTCAAACAGCAAGTTGGTATGAAGAGAAACCACATCAATGCTTGATTCGACATCCGTATTTTGAAGTTGGAAGCAATCACATGTACAGACTGGAAAATAGCTAAGGATTGCCTATTTGTTCTTGAGCTTCACAGGCTGGCTCGCGATTGGCTTGGCAAGTGTCATTCACAATTTGTTTCAAATGTTTCAAGACGTTTCAAGTACAATCTGCGCAAAACCAGTGCCCAGTAGCTTTTATGACCTGAGGGCAGGGAATACTGGTGATGTTACGATTTTTTTCTGATCATTTCAAGAAAGACGGTTGGCATATGGCTATGACCCTTTTCAGATGTCAGTGTACTTGCTAATGGCTGACTACTGTGGTATGCACCACGTGATTCTGCCACAGGCCTTTGAAGAGCATGGTCACTCGTGACTTGTCACTCGCTGGCCAACGGCATGAGCTTGATTTGCTTCTCCCTTCACAGGCAGGGGCAAACAATGCAAGCAGCATGATGTGCTATTTGTCACTCATGCCGCGATGCAAGTTCCGGGATGCCATCTTGTACATAGATAGCAATGAGGAGACTTCAATACAAATTGAAAGTGTGTTCTTCGCCAGTCAGTAGTGGAATATTTGCTAATGTGCAGTCATTCTGCTGCAACAGATATTTTCAGTTGATTTGGAGAACACACCAGCTGATAGAGAGACATTCACAGTACAAAATTGGTCGCGAAGAATAGATTCCTTCAGTGTGCCTTGCTCAGATACAGACTTTTTGGATGTGTAGTGGATGTTGTCCACGTCGTTGCGACTTTCATTTTGATTCTTGCCCAGGATTTTCCTGCATCCCTTCAAGTTCTCGAGGCGCGGCCGCGACAATCTTGGTGACGAAATTAGCTCCTTAAGGGGCACGTGAAGGAACTGAAGAAAATGAAGAAAGCCCTAGTGATGACTGTATGGAGATACCCCAAGCGGCACTATTCCAGTTGAGATTTCAAAAACAGGTCGGCTGGGTTCAGTTGCATGCGAACATCTACGTTATTGAAAAGTCAAACCGGTGGTGGTGGCGGCGTGATAAAAAGAATACGTGTTGCTGACAAACGAGTTTTGTAGAATGCGATTTTTGTATATTTTTGTGTCAGTTATACAGATATACTCGTACGGAGATAAAGGAAAGTAGAGTTTCCTTTGACATGATTCACCCCCAAATCATTGCTAGCTGCTAGATGTTCTAATAGGACCATGGCTTCTGGGTCACCGTGACTTTAGGACTTCGGACATGTTTATTCGGAGGTTGTCCGAACTTAGTAGAAAATAGGTGGGTGCAGCGCAATCTAAAACGCAGGTATGTAGGTGCCGTATTTCCTGTTGTTTTGGAGGTGGGGATCCCCTTTAGCTGAGCCTTACGTAATTGGTTGCACAGGTGAGTACCTCCATTTTAGACACTGGTTCTCTCCCAGCTCAGGGGGAATTTGCGTCATTTGGCACTTAATGATTCTATGAGTTCAATTTGCCGATTTTGATATTTGTGCAGGACTTGGTTTGCCTTCTGCAACAAGGTTGCGCAGAAGGGTGGCCAGGTGGGGAGAAGCGCGGCAATACCGTGTGAGCAAACCATTGAAAGACAGTCATCTAGAATTATTGCATGAGGTCGTTTTCATTTAGACTTACCGAAATGTGAGAACTGAAAAAACACCACGACGTATTGGCATTGCGCAAGAGGGAGGAAAAAACATCGAAGGAAACACAGTACTGTTATGAAATTCTTGATGGAAGTTGTGTGTGCGTTAATATTGGCTTAAAGTTGCGCAGAAGTTCCAAGTGCGCTTCAAGGCTGTTCGCCTGGGAATTTGAATCTTGCCGCACTTAGCATGGAGTCGCCACAGGCAGAATGTTCTGCCAAACGCAAGCGGCTGACCAACCGCAGCATGCATGTGGCTGCTTGGACTGAAGGTTCAAGCTCAGAAGAGAAGGAAAGTGAATGTGAAGATGTTGAAGATGACAGTGTGAAGATCAAGAAAGAGAAAGTTGCTGAGCAAATTCACTCTATAGACAAAGACGTTCAGTGGCTGAAGGTAAAGAAGGAGATCACAGAGGACATAGAGCAAGACATGAAATCCTCCAATTTTGATGATGTTGATGACGTACCCTTGAAGGAGGTAAAGGTGAAAGATGAGATGGAAAACGACGAAGAAGATCATGACAAATCGCCGCAAAAGTCTGAAGTTGCAGTCAAGAAGGAAGTTCGACGGCGGCTGACCCGCAAGGTGCAAGTGGCTGCTGGGACTGAAACTTCAAGCTCAGAAAAGAACGGTGATGGTCGTGCGAAGATCAAGATGGAGACAGTTGCAGAGCATGAAGTTAGTTTCGCAAATCCACTTGCTGACGCAGATGGCCATGAGGACGGACGCACACACGCACACACGCACACTTCAGCACCCTCAAAAGGGAAGACCTGAACCCCAAAATGTACCAAATCTTTGATCTGTTTAAAATGATTGAAAATGGTTGGACCACACGGACAATTTGCTATGAGGTAAATAGAGAGTGATGACAATTAGTTTAAGCTCACATTATGGACAGATGTGACCTGTAGATTGTTGTATGTTGGGCACTTACAGCAGAAAACATGGATGGTGATGACCAAAATGAAAACGATAGATGGGTGATTGAGAACAACATGTGGCATTTTCAAGTTATATCAATTATGCATATGGCATATGGTATGCTGACTTTGTGGGGCGTTTGTGTGTCAGGTTTGGCGAACCGTAGACTCAATTCAGACTTCTAACATCTGCTGACGTCCACAATTGTGTTTTCATGGAGTGGGCTTTCACCAGACTTCCCTCGTTTGGCAGGACCCAGCTGGCTCTGCAGCCAGATCTTTGGATGATTTTGCTTCACAAGCTGCCGCATGGGCCAAGCAGTGCTTAGCTTTCCGCAGTTCCAAGACTTGGAGCCCGACGAGGCAATCAAGTTGTTTTCTGACTTGGTTGATTTGAAGATAGAATAGAATGGATCTCATCCGAAGAATGGAAAAAGGGCTAGACAAGTAGACCAAGTCGACCAAGGGATTAAGGATTTTGTTTCAATGTTACTTGTCTTCATATTTTTTGTGGGCACGAGCTTGGGTCAATGCTTTAGAAAGCACTCCAGTGAGACTTATCGTGACAAATTTCCTGTGAGAATACTATGGCATTGAGGGAGTAGTTGTGCAATCCTTCACAGCGTCTCGGTATTTCTTTCCATTCTTTATAAATTTCATGGTGCACTCTCAATTTGCTCTCAATCCTCAATTGAAGTTTCCATGTTTTTTTGCACTCACCGTGCATGCAACTGTACATGGGAGGCAGTGGGTTACGTAGGACTTAAACCACGGAATGCTCCGGAAGAAATCTGAAAGTTGGATTCGGATGAGTCGACACAGGGGTAAAGACGACATGTTTTTTCAGCACGGAGGAGGCAATGTCTCACAGGCATGGAATAAAAAACAATATCAATTGCTCCCTAAACAGGTTTACTTGTGGGGTTTCCTCTTAAGAAAAAACAGGTCTTTACACAGGCCTGTGCGCGTCTGTCTTGGCATTGGCCGTGTGGCAGGTAGCGCAGTATCTTCTACAATTACAAAATCCTAAGTTTCTTTGTTTTGTTTCCCTCAGACCTGTTTGGGGTCGATGCTGGTATGAGTTTGCTCGACATCTACGTGCCCTGAAACTTGTGGTGCAAGTTTTTGCGCAGGCCTTGTTGCCCAGCCAACTTCTTCTTGCGTTCGGCAAGAGGAATGCCAACTGCTCCACCAGAAGATGCACCAGCATGTGTGCAGCGTCTCAATGCACGTGCCTTGCGGTGCCTGCAGCGCTTTCACGAAAAGCACAGTCAGCATATGCTTTCAATTGAGGCCAGGATTAGTATGATCTCTCTCAACGGTCGTCATCACTTAAACTGTGCGCTTCATTGCTTTGTTTCATGAAACCAAGTCAGAATGGTAGAGACGGTATAGAACACAAAAGTCTTGCAAATTTCTGTGCAGGAAGGGGCATTTGCACCGATGTTACAAGTGGAGCAGACAAGTTCACCCTCGGGAGCAGAATTTGCCTTGGAGGGACAGGATACTCTTGGCCAGGAGTGTTCTCCGGAAGTTTGTAGATGCACACTCGTTTCAATGTGCTAAAATAGATATAAATAAATGATGACATCATGATATCTTTCTGGAATCATCAGCATGACACATATTTCTATCGAAATCTTTGCTCTGCAAGATTTAGTGTCATTGTACGCAAAAGCGCGCCGTTTTACAACAATTTATAATGTGCAATATAGCTAGGTGCTGTGGAAAACCATCCAGGACTACAAGGTCCGTTGACATCCACAGGAGGCAGTGGTGCCATGCAAGGAGTGGAAGTCTTTGAATCGGTTGGTGCAGCTGCAGAGGAGCTGAAACCACAGGGTGCAGTCGTCAGAGAAGCTGCAAGTGCAGCCCCGCATGCTGCGCTTCCTGTCGCCTCTGCTGAAGGACTGAAGCCGAACAGGTTCCAGAGGCACAACTTGGTGAAGCAGAGTGGTGTGCAAAACGTCAGGTGGAATACATCATGCCAAGCTTGGAGTGTTGACTTCTATACGAATAATCAGCAAGGTCGGAAGACCGGAAAGACCTGCAGAATGTTCTCCGTCAAAAAGTTCATGGTCAATGGGCGCTCTGAGGCCGAGGCTGACGCGGCCGCTCTGGAGGCCGCCAAGGCCTTCCGTGCTGAGCTGGTGCACAAGGGCATCCTCCAGGAGTTGAAGGAGCGGGATCCCAACTTCACCAGCGATGTGCTTGGAGTGCTGTGGAGCAAGGAGAGCAAGAAGTGGCGAGTGAGGATTTCTTTGAAGCAAAACAATCCAAAGGAGCGAGAGAAAGCGATTTATGGCGGCTATTTCACCGAGAAGGCGGCGGCCGAGGCAGAGGCCTTGCGGCTCCAAGAGCTGCACGGCCTGCAACGTGAGGTGAAGGCCGTGAACACCCTGTTGGCGCTGCCCGTGTTCCACTCAAAGGTGCCGTATGCTGGGGTGACGTGGAGCCAGGCAGAGCAACAGTGGCGTGCAAAGTGCAACGTTGGTGGTTTGACCCGTGACTTCAGAGTGAAACCCAAGGATCACTCGGAGGCAGAACTGGAGCGTTCCTTCCAAGTGGCAGTGGCTTGGAAGAAGAGGCAGGAGAAGGAACGAGAGAAGATGGCAAAGTCCAAACCAAAGCCCCAGAAGAAGCAGCGCAAGTGCAAAAACCACAAGTCCTGAGTTGCAGATATATCCAAGACTGTGAAGAATCCTGTGAAGAATCGAGTCTTCTCGAATTCCACAAGTGTTTCAAACTGCAAGACGATCATGAAGCCGAGACCGAAATGCTGAAAAAAGACAGATCCTTTCTTCTCTGAAGGTGAGAGAGATGACTAAATTCATCTAAATTCAATAGGTGGGCGTTGAGAAACGCAGTCATCTTTTTTGGATCGTTTTGGGTCCAAGCAATATTGACCGAAAGTTGGCCCTACTAACCATGCCCTCTCGGGAGGTGATGGCAAGCAAGAAATTTTTGGCCCTTTTCGCCTTTGCGGGCCATGTCCTCACCTTCCTTGCAAGGATAAACGTAGATCTGGAGGAGTTAGGGAGGATATCCACCATTTTGGGAGACAAGCAAACCATATACAAAATGCAGTTGAGCAGCGTCCAAATGGCTCAGCTTG
>DF243274.1:0-42224 GCA_000507305.1 Breviolum minutum Mf 1.05b.01 | reverse complement strand
TAATGTATATATCAAATACAGATGTATGCGTTACAGACAGTATGCAGATACATTTGCTTGCTTGTAGAAGCTTGGAAACGAAAGGTTGTGTCGCTTCGTCAGGAGCTGCTGAACCAGAAATTGCTGGATTTGAGTGATGTGCCCTCTCTGCACTGTGCCTTGGCGGATTGCATCAAGCAAGGCTTTGGAATCCAGAGATTCACCTTGAGTCGGTTAAGGCTACTGTCCTCCAGAGCAACTGGAAGAGCGTTTGTCTGACCTAGCTCAACTTCAGCGAGGCCCAGTCTTGGTGACAGAAACCTAGCTCTAAAAGACAGAAGGAGTGGCATGGGAGGAACTGGTTTTGGGCGAGGGGTAGTTGCTTTGCGAAAGATGTGATCCAGATGCTGAGCCAATCTAAAATGTAGCATAATACTGCCGTGGATATGCTCTGAGGAATTTATGGCACGACCGCTGGACTCCACGTTGACCAACAGTCTGCCGGTGCTAAAGACACACTCCGCATGGGGTTACACCTGGGGATTGTTTCAGGGCAGGTCCAATACACATGTACCGTGGAATACCTGGCTCAGCACTGACGCTTTGCTGCATTGGATGATCTATGTCAGGTTTACTCCTTTCAATTTGACTGATTTGATTGCATATGGCTGGAATTGGGGATGTAAGGGCCGGTTGAAAAGGAATTTGCAACTTTGATGTCCTGAGGATATTGGCAAGGATGATCCATGGTTCCATGATGTTTTCCATTCGAACGGCACAGCATATGACGCAGAAGAATTGAAGAGTGTGTGGTGGCACACCACCGGAAGTACCTTTCGTATTTAGCAAGACAGGCCCAAAGTACTGGCCACGTTTCGTCAAAGCGTTGCGGAAAAGAAATGAGCGTGCAATGGCAACATCACAATTCAGGGTAGCTTCGACGGCACTGAAATCTTCAACATTGGTCACAGTTGTCTAGGGCCTTGACAATAAAAGTTGATTGTTCCAGTGAGAGTTCCTCGGACTGCGGGGCTAAAGGCAACGCAAAGCGGCAGTCAAGCCCTTCCACCAGTGAGGGTCGGCATGCGTGCGGAACTGAACACTGCGTATGAGATCGCAAGACTGCTCATTCCTCCACTGCCTCCACTTTCATAAACTGGTGATAGCGGAGCCTCAGTCATACGGACCATGGTGTTGAATCAATAGGCACATGTTGGAACTGGACCTGATTTTCAAGAGTCATAGTTGTGTTGTAGGTCTCCGGAGAGCAAAGGCTCTTCCCTTTGTGAGGCCTGGGCCGCCACCCTCCATCACTCTAGGGCGTTTTGCTTTCGGAAACCAAAGGCTGATGGAAACGAAGGCAACCGAAGACACAACACAGTACATTATCATCATTATAAATTATTATTATATGAATGTTATATCTTCTATTATTTGTAAGTATTTGACTTGATTCGTGTATGCAGTTGTACTATGCTCATTCACCACATTGATCAACTTACCACCCTTTCACCAGATGTTATCATCACCCTCGCACCCAACTTGTTGGAGGCGAGTGTTGCCTCACTCTCTGCGTCGTATGGAGCCTGGTAGGTTCAAGCTGATTATGCTTCAACACGAATCTGTAGACTTCCATTTCGTGCCTCTCTACTTTGTATGATCTGTGTTGAGTGGTGTCATTTGATCTTGTACATCTTCCGAAGAGTAACATATCTAAGCTTACTTAACCACTTGCCAAAAGTTTTTAATTGACATTCTTTGACTTTTGTTTGATTCTTGCTGCCGAGTGCTGAGGCCATGTTCGGCACCGTCTCCTGCATCCTTTTCACCAGGCCCTTTGGTTGGGGAAGTTGGCTCAACAACTCAACGGTGGGGAAGAATTGCAATCCTCCCAGGTGACATGGGTGACATCGCAGAGGACGAAGCCTTGGAGATTCCACCTGAGGCTCCACATGGTGTTGCTCAGTTGTTTTTTTCTTCAAAAAAATGCCCGGAAAAACGCCAGGAAGATGAGGTGCAGATTGTTCAGCCGAAGCCTGTGCCACAAGCCTTGGATGAATTCACTGGGTGCTTGTTGTGGGGCATGAAGTTTTTGCATGAGAGGCAACTCAGAATCGTCTAGGAATCAAAAGTTGACTTGGAAAAGAATCGAAAAGAGATGACTTCGTTTCGATGGTGGTGTTATGTGGCGTTTGGGTTTCCATTTTATGCTGCCTTTGGGTCAAAGACTCCCACCAGCCCCAAGTCCACCAAAGGTGGCCGGGACTGTTTTGATGAAGCAAAAGGAAGACACCGAGCAACATGGAAAAACACGAAACGTGTAACAACAACACCATTGTCGCTGGTCAAGGTCCACATCGCAGATATTTCAGCATTTTTCACACGGATAGACCTCAAGGAAATCCTGCAGATGTAGATGGTGTCGCCGCGCACTACGAGTTTAGTGCCCGGCCTCGAGCCACACACCTATGAAGAAAGGACCAAGGACAGCGTGCAGTCTCTGAGCCAGACTGCATCAGCATAATGTCAATACAATACTTCTCTAGACTGTTTGCTCATCTGCCCTCAGGACTGGCTCGGCTGAGGAGGTTGACCCTTTCTCAGTGAATCTTGGCCAGTGAAATGAGATAGACCAAAATGTGTTGGCCGGATGGCACACGATGTTCAAGTCTTGTGCTTCAAGATTATTATATACCTGGAATATCATGGAATATCAAATATCCAGCAATTTTGGATATTTTAGGCGAAGTGCTCCTTGCTTGCAGCCGCCACCTGTTCTGCGTTGAGGCTTCTGCCTGCCGCGGAGCGAGAACCTGACTCACCAGGCGAGTTGGGGAAGGAGACAGACTTGGTGACTATCCATCCATCTTTCTATCCATCTATTCAACATTGTCAAGGTAGTTTCTGTTTCAAGTTTCAAGGTTTCTTCCTATTCAACTGACCTCAATTTTCCAGGTCGCCTTGCTCGAGGCCGAGTCCCCAAGGCGAAGACGGTACGCAGCGATCGCAGTGTCAGTGATGGCTTCGAGTTGCTCTGGTAGAAATGGGATGAAAATGGGCAGATTGGGCATCCAGACAACTCATGCATTGAGAAGTGTTGTTGAAGATCTTGCCCAGCATGGGGTGGAGGGGTGGAGGGTTTGCATTCAAAGCATTCAGCCCATATACCAAGGTCAAAGAAAGAGTCCAATACAATGCCAGGTTTCGAGATCAGAGCTGTTGTGCCAGCGGATGAGGTCCATTGATGTGATTTAAAATGCTTATGTCATGCCCCAAAAACATGCTTGCCGTGTTGCCTTGTAGCTCATGAAGCAACATGGAAGAGAGATCGATCATCAGAATCCATGCACCAAACACATAGAAACCCAAATCTTTTATCTTTCGTTACAAGTTCAACAATTTGTCAACAGACTCAGTTGCCTTTCTTCGACTTCGGCAGACCTGTCATGGCTTTCCCAAGGAACCATTTATGTCGCCTGTCCGCTCCTACGGCCCTCCATCCTCTCGTGTTCTGTTGGCGGGTGAGGGGCCAGCTGAGCCGGAGCTTCCCAACATCATGGCAGATCCACCAATGTACTACTCAGAGGAATTGGAGGACGACACTTCCAAGAAACGCTGGGCGAAATCTTCGATGTCTAAGAGGTTAAGTGCTTCTTTGAAGAGGTCACTTCAAAATTTACCCTTGTTTCCGAAAAAGAAGGTAGCAGATGAGGAACCACCACGCAGGCAAGGAAAACTGCATGCTGGGCCAATGAGTCCTAAGAGTTTGAAGCCACCAGAAGAGCTGAAACATGGTCATGGTATGCACTTGGTCATGGAGCGTGGCGAATCGAAATCACACTCGCCAAGCACGTACTCACGGGCCATCCGCCCGCCCTCAAAAGAGGCGCCCACAGTGCCTTCACCACGAACGTCACCTTCAAAGGAATCAACATCCCCAACGCGATTCATACCCTCCAAAGATGCTTCAGCCATGCAACTGTCAATCGCACCACCTTCTCCCACGCGAACTGTGAGAGAACGCAAACCCACGACTCCAATGTCACCTTCGAAGCCTTCGGCTGCCAACAAGGACTGCAAGGGTCCAGGTCTGAGGCCCTTATATTGGACTATCTGTTTCTCAATGATGGATATGTTTTTATGATTACATGTTATAGCGTTTTTCTAAATATTATGGTTCTTTTTTGCATGTATATGTATATATAGTATATATATATATATACTTATACATAACGTACATTGTTTTTCTTTTTTTGTTGCAGTTTGTTGATTTAAGGTTTACAGCATTGTTCTTGATGCTTTAATTTATGATTGTCCAATCTTGTCCATGTTCATGGGAGGAAGAAGCTCCAGCACGCCGTTTGAGCCAGCTTTGTGTTCGTGGTTGGACGTCAGGGAAGAAGGACGGTGGAGTCTTATCCAGACCCGAAGTATCCAATGAGCTAAAACGAAAGTCATTAAATAGGGTATTGTCATAGGGTGCACATTGTTTTTGAAGAGCGCTCCTGGCAAATGGCGGAAAGCCTCCCTTAGTCCCAAGACATATTGAAGACAAGTTAACTATCAGAGATCCGTGGCTACGATCGCATCCATTCGTCGTTGGAGGACGACGTAGCTGACTTCATTCGAAAGGAGGAGGACGGGAAGTGCTTCTGGTCACAATGTGACTGGCAGACACAGGCAGTAGCAAGGTAAGAGGTACTGATCCATGAAATCTGAAAGCATTTAACATTTCCGGCACATTTCAACACCTTGACAAAGCCAATCTGAAGTGGCCGCAATCTAGCGACTTCACGATTCCAGGACTTTGAGCAAGCAGAAAGATACGCTCAGTACCAAAATGAGTTCAATATGGCCATGGAACTGCATGCCCGAGGCCAAGCCATCGTGCCTTGCTTGCACCACCGTAGCAGTTGGGGATTTCATTGGTCATCAGCGAACATCGCTGAGCCAAGGAACTAAAGCCAATGACCACGACGGAAGAGAAAGAGCAAATGGAACTGGAGCGTCAGCTGCAGGAAAGTGGCCTTGAAGGAAGAGCCACTTGTCTAACCATTTGCAACTGGTGATCAACGATGTATGCAATCCTATTTGCATTTAGCTGAGAAATCTAAACGGGACTTAACGGCACTGAGCTATGCAGAACTCAGGACGCTTTGGCTTTCATGTTGTCCACCAAATTGGGATCTTTGGACGATGCATTCCAATACATGGACAACGCAAGTCGTGGTGATTCGTTTGCCTTTGTCTCATGGCACACGGGTCTCCTGGTCTTGCGCATCGATTCTTAGCTTGAAGGCTTCAGCTTCATCTTCTCTTCAACTCTCCTGTTATTTCGAAAACGATTTCTGCTGTTTCGAAGCATTTGGAAGCTAAGGATCCTGAGAAAATTGCAGGTGGGGCCTAGTGGAACGTAGGGCTGACATGGGCTGACTAATAAATTTTCTTGGCAATCTTTTTGGATGCCAGGCATGTCGGTGAAGCAGTCCTTCCAGTCGATCTCCTGTGGGAAAGCTGAAATCACCAAGGTCTCCGTGACAGTTGAGAAATCCACTTGAGAGTTGTATCCAACTTCTCCAAAATTGCAGCTCACAGTCACCACAATTCCAGGTGGCCTGGGAAGACTATTTTGAAAATTGGGATGATTCGGCCTTCAATGGTAGAAGACGCAGAAGGTGCCGCCATTCCGTTGCAGTTGCTTTTGGATGTTGGAGGGGTACACTGCGGATGCCCATATCGAAGCATTCATGACTATCGAACTTTCAAGATGCATGTTTTTCCGCCGCATGACGACGCTTGAACTCTGAAAGCATCATGTAATGAAAAAAAATTGAAGAAAAGGCAGTGGGGGAAGGAAGTGTATCAAAGATCTCCTGCACCTTGTGGTTCGCAGGGTGGCCTTGAAGCCAAAGCTCCCACAAGTTCGTGCCACTTGCCGACTCAACTGTTGTTCTTTGGGCGTTTATAGTCTTAGGATTCTTCATAAGTATGCTGTATGCTGTGTGCCCGTTTTTTTTTGCTTGACATGCCGCGACATGCATTTCAGTTCATATCATATCATATCACGTGATGGCTCATATCATATTCACTAGTGTTTTTTGATTATGCATTAAAGTGTTCTGCCTTCCCATGGCAATTTCTGTAATATCATGTGCATCATTTCTCTAATGCTGCTACTGAAAGTGCTAATAAAAAAGGGACCCGAAAAAAGGGCACAATTTTTGAAAGCCTTGCAGCTTGAGGTGGAGAAACCCCCAGAGCCGCCACCGCCGCCCCCAGAGAAGCCACCAACCCCAGAGCCAGAAAGGAAGCCAAGGGTGGAGGCATTGGGAATAACATGGAGATGTTGGGAGTTTGCGGTATTTCCCCAACAAAAGCCAGTCAAACATTTCAAGTTTTAAGGGGCCAAATTTGATGCCCTGGAGGTGAACAAGTTTAAGAAGGCGACCGCGAAGCTGGCATTGCTGAGTCGGCTGAAGCCAGAGGAGGCACCTTCTGTTGGGCGTTTCTGAATGCGACACGTATAGTTTGATTAGTTTATTGGCCCCAACTTTTCCCTCGGTAAAAGAGCTTTAGATTTAGATGTCCGTAGTACAAAGTAGAGGTGTGCTTAAGAGGTATCCCCACATGGGTGACACAGGAGGAGGAAGATGAAGAGGCCATTCGTGCGCAAGCTAACGAAGAGCTCTCCAACCTTCACCCGGACTGCATGCACTGGGGGAGCAACGTTGCAATTGGTGGCCAAATGATCCAATTGACAAATGCCAAAGTCGTGGTCTTCAAATGCAAAGTGTCTACACAAATGAATCACCCAACTTTCTTGGGTCAGGACCAGAGCGTGAAATTGTTAAACCTCTCCAGAAAGAAGAGAGCAATTCACCTGCAGGTGGGTCTTTGGAAATGCAACACATGGATGACCAACCCAGAGTCAAAGCTGATTGTGATTCATGCAGCGTTTGTAGGGCTTGTAAGGCATGTTGGTGACATGTCGCTTCACATTTCAAGATTTCTTGAGTTTATAGTCTTAGTTTGTTGGCTTTACCATTCTCCAATATTTGGATCTCTGCGAGGTCGCTCGAGAACTCAACCTATGGTCTTCAACCCAGGGGTCGTCCTTGCTGGTGATGCGCGAAGGGCCCATCTCGCAGAAGCTGCGACAGGCAGATCTCACAAAGTAGCCATTGCCATGTTCATTTGATACAGTGGAAGTGATTAGTAAACCACTCACCTACCCGTCGAAGCAATCAAGGATCAAGGGGTAGGAAATAGACTTCTTTTTTGGATTATGCAAGGGGATCGTTAATGTAACAATTGCTGGTGGTGTTCTGGTTTTCTGCCTTTTCATTTCCCTTTGTGGTCACTATGAATGCTTTTTATGCATTCATTTAGTTTCCAACTGATTTCACATTCCATTTCACTTGTCGATGTCTTTTCAATTTCAATTCTTTCCACTTCAAATTCATTTACCGTAGTTTCAAACATATTGTTGCTTTTGGATTTGGGCAAAAGACAGCGAACAAATACACAGGAATGAAAGGAACAGGAAAGGAACTGATGGACATGTTTCTTAAAGCAAAGAATTGCAAGGAAAGAAACTGACAATAGAAACTCACCTCACAAAGTTGGACCACTTCGTTTACTATCCAGTTACTATTCACTTCCGAACATCGTACACTATATATGACATTTGTACAATGAGGAGTCGGAGCTCTTTGCTCCTTAAAGTGCCTCATGGAGATTGTAAAATTCAAAGTGCTACTGTCCCGCCAGGATGTGGCGGAGTTGCCCTTGTGCACCGGGATACGCCTGCGAGCATTGAAAGCGGGTCCAGGCCTAGTTTTGCTAGGTCGGACCGTTGCAGAAACTGAGAACCTTCGGATTTCCAAAGCGTCTTGGCAGCACCAGAGCCGAAGGTCAGAATGGCAAGAGGATACTGGGAGCTGTTCTTCTCACATCTTCTCACCAAGATGTGACCCTCTTCCATGGGAGCACACTTGTCAGATGAGATCATGGCATACAGTACTTGCCAAGATGCAATGACACCGAGGCCACTGGCACCTGCCCAAACTCTTGCCAAGAGCTGGTGCTTCCCAAGGTGTCTTTGTTGGCAGAGAAACGCATAGAGATTCAAATTCAATTGCTTCGTCACTGCCTCCAGCACCTAAATCCATGTAATCTCCACCATCTAGCCTATACATGCCTATCATGGTTAAGTCTCTTTTGTTTAAGTGATGGCAGAGCACTGGAGCTTCATTCAGTTTCAAGTGTTAATGATTTGGTCTTTAGTTCCCGTTCCGAACCCTTCTAAGTTCTCCTTGGCGGCTCGCAGATGCTTGACTGAAATCAGTGCGGAGTACCTTGAGAGTGTTGGTCACCACCTTTCTTTAGAGATGAAATTAAAAGCAACATGCTTGAGCATTTGCGGAGCATGTTGCATTCAAAGCTGTTGCCTGCGCCTAGCTTCTTGCTTGCTTGGTTGCTAGGTTTGGACGCCGATGAGGAGCGGAGCGTGCAGACATCTCCAATTTGATATCATTTGATATCACCTGAGCTTGCTGGTTTCCCACTGACGCACACATGATGTCAGGAGGATGGTTATGACGTGGACATCTTCAATGATCAAGGCTGTCCTGATACAGAGGGACATCAAACTGCATGCCACAGTTGCCAATGTTGGAAGAGACCAGGCTCTGATCCAGAGATTGAGGAAATCTTGAAGGCTCAGCTCGCAGATCTTCCCCTTCAGGAAACTTGGCAGTGTTTCTTCTTCTCTAGGCAATTCGTATTTTTGTAAAGTAAGGGCGGCAACTTTTCTCATGATGCATATGATCATGCCACTGCTTGTGGTATATTTTGCACCTATTGTTTGGGTGTAGTTTCCTCCAAATGAGCTAGCTAGTCTGAGGCCATGTTCGAGTATCCTTCTGCTGTCGGCAAGGCCCTTGAGTCTGACTAGCGTCACAGCAATTACGGACTCTGTGGAATTTCAAGTCCGTAAAATCCTTGGCACATGTTTCTTGCTTAGCATCATCCAGGAGGAAATGTCATTCTGTAACCATCACCTGCAGATAATTGCACCGGGGACCTCCCTTGCTCCAATCAGATCCAGAACAGCACACCCGCCCGCAATTCATGGCAGTCATGAACCATCTGAAGTTTATTCGTAAACAGGCTGATTTATATAACATTGATGCATATGACAGGACTTCCGTCAGTGCACCGTTCGGGTGTGTCAAGAGTTTGGCTTCGAAGTGCTGGGAGTTTCTGGCTTCCAGGACCTGGAAGAAACGGGAAATGGGAATATGGACAGCGTGGAAGAAACATCCATGGCAAAAAGGTGGGTGGCTAGCAACAACCTGTAATGTGACTCTAGAGATCAAAGATTTCGCTTCATGATTGCTTCGGGAACACTTTTTCGGTATGTGGGTAGAAAGCTGCAGCCCCCTGGGATGTTGGTGCATTGTGTGGCATACTGCCTCACAGGAGCGCGTCGTGGTCGGAAACCTGAAAGAATCTGTTGAAATGCTGCATTCTGAGCTGGCCGTGGACGAGACCGGCGGTGAGCTACCAGGGCCAAGCAAGTCAGCTTTTGTTCAGCCCCTTAGTTGCAGTTGAAGTTGGATCCCATTATGCTTCCTTTGATGGCAGCTGAGTTGAGACATGTTCAGACAAGGTTTGTTCATTTAATGATATGCGATTTGTGTAAATTTACGTTTTTCTCTCTGGCACATGGTCGTTGCGAGGTTTGGCAATGACATCTCACGTTTGGAGAAGGACGGAGCAAGTTTGGTGCAGAGCTGGTGTTTAAAGTGTCCTTGTTCTATTCAATGCTTTTCCATATGCTTCAATTTAACTGCAGGAAGTGATCCGAAGAGAAGCACGTAAGAAGGGCTACCTTGTGGTGGAGGACGAAACAGGTCTCAAGGTCTCCAGGATGTACATGGCCTCAGTTGCTCGTTGCGTTGTTCTTGAGGGATCGGACTGTCTTGATAGTCCAAGGTCAGAAGCACCAGAAGCAACGAAGCTGGGCAAAATGCAGGTTGCTGCTGTCGTTGGGCTAATGCAGAATCCCTGGCAGTTTGAGTCACTGTAGAATAGATAGAGGAATAATAGCACATAGTTGGGGATTCTATTGTCTGATACACAAGTGCACAGCACACTTACTGTAGGGGTGTTGCATGGTGTCGTCATCAATCTCAAAACGGAACCAACTAACGGTGATCCATGCCGAGGAGACTTTTATGTTTCTTCAACCTGTCAATGAAAGGTCTACAGCAACCTCTGGAATTGCAGTCATGAGTAATTACGTGAAACCATGTGAAACCTGGATCGAAAATGAAACTGCAAGAAAACTTGACGGTACCCAGGAAGGAAGAAGGCCCCATCAAGGAGTTGTGCAAACTGAGTGCGGAGGTTTTCTCGCAGCAGCCTGGCAACTATTGCACAGAATGAAAATAGCCGCAATGATTCCTTCAATGATGTGGATGATTTTGGCTGTCTCGTCCATGACACCGGTGACACCATTCACCGGACAAAACAAAATATACGGTGATGACGTGGACTCCTGGACTCGTGGACTCGGCCCATCCAGGTATGCAACTGGCCGAGCTGGAGTGTCGCATGGCGCAAAGCAAAACTGGTCGCAGAAATTTGCGACACAGTACTGGTAGCATTCTGCAGTATACACGTGGTAGTATGATTATATAATATAATATTATGTTAGAATATGTTAGATATGTAGTAGTTTGTAGTTATAGTTATACTTGTAGTTATAGTTATAGTAGTGCTGGAGTTCTTCATCCTACTTGGATCTATTTGACTTTGGTATGGAGTCGCATGATTGCCGAGGCAGATCTACTTTAGAAGGGGCGATTTGCCGCTTGGCCAGATATGAAAACATGAGACCTAAACTGAGCACAATTGGAAGCTTGGGTCATACAAGATCTCTGTGGTGCTCGCAAGGATCATGATGCTCAGGTTGGAAGCTGAGCCATCTTCGGATGGGTGAAACACAAAAGATGTTCAGGTGAGAACATCAACCAAATTGACCATTACCACTATTACAACTCGTAGGAAGAAATGACCGATGACCCTAAGTTTGTTTGTGCCACGTGCCACACCTTTGACACAGCCCTCACTCGACGAATATTTGTCCTACAGCTGGTAACTCTCTAAGGGATGCTCCATCCGACCGGGCTGAATCCTTGGCAAAGCCACTTTACCAGGCACCGTGAATTTGGAACACTAGGGAACTGAATGAACTCATCATTCTACACAAAGTCATGCCCACACAAAAAATCATACGTGGAAGTTATTGACCTAGCAGATCTTAGCACTTTACATGGCATTAAGCATTCTCCTGATGTTTTTTTGTGCAGGCCTTTGACGACACCCTGCATTTGCAGATCGAACTCACCAAGGCACATTCGCTAAGCAGAAACGGAATTGCTCACACACACGCAATCATTAAGGACACAAAAATCCATCATGGCTTAAATGTATGCGAAATGATACTGACTGCGATGTCAAAGTGTTCCAAAAAATTGAGTCTTAGAGGCTGGGAGCCATTTGACAAACATGTTTATTAAGCAGCCTCTGCGGACTCGACTGTTGTCGGCCTCATTTTGTTGAACACTTTGCACTTTGGAGGCTTCCAACGGGCTCTCAAAGTTGCCTTGCTGCACTTAGCAAGGACGAACACAGATGACATATTAGGCACTTCAGGACAAGTCAAGGACAGCAGATGATTAGCTTGTATTTTCATTGACATAAACTGGAAGCATTACATCCAATTCTGCAACCCTTGACATCGAGGCAATTCTTCAAGGTGTTTCTGGACAAGGTTCATGATGTTTGGATTTGAATTTGGCCTCTGCAAAGGGGCATAGGAGCGCTATAGCGGCATAGCCTTGATCTTGACAGGCCATGCAGCAAGCAGGCTGGTACCCAAGTACAGAAGTGTTGGAGGCACAGCTCCACAGCTCCACATGCTCCATGGAAGTTGAATCGAATCAGGAACCGAACAGTCGAATCAGTCGAGTTGGGTGATGAAATCCTCGAAATGGCGAGGCGTTACATAAGAGAGAAGAGAATGGTGGTGAAGAGGAGTACGAGGACGAGGAAGAGAACGGCGAACCCGATGAAGAGGGCGAAGAAGATGTGGCCTCACAGGATTGAAGGTCACTCGGAGTTGGATTGCGCAGATTTGAGGATGCTAGATCATTTCGAATTCTGAAGCTACTGCTTCCATTTTCAGCACTGGCTTAGCAATCAGGGAGGTTCAGTTGCCGCGGTTGACTGTCTAATTTGATTTGTGAATTCAGAGGGGACATGCTAGGAGGGCAAATGCAACAACAAACGGCTACAGGAGCCCAGCAAGGCTAGGGCAACACCACAAACGGCAGTTGACAACTCCTGGCATTGTAAGTATATTTGACAAGCGAGAATTGCTAATATAAAGTCTCATGCGGTGTTCCCAAATTCAGAACCGCACCCCCCCCAGTACAATCATTGATTGCTCAGGCACTTGCTGTGGTTCCACGGCTGACTTCGTCGTTAATCATTCTTTACTGAGGGATCTCAGAGTTCTCTCTAAAAGCGCTGGGGGCATGTGATTCGAGCATATTTGTGTATTGTAAGACTCAGCTTTTTTGTGTGGCCCAGGCAGGGCCCACCATGTTCTTCAATAACTCAATGATTCCTTTTGGCAAACTGACCGGGCAGTGGAAAATTCCCCTTGTTCAACAGGAAAGACATCTTCAAATGATTTTTAAATTCTTCATTTTCCATTGCCATGTCAGTTTCGGAGAAGGGACTGCCCGAATTGCAAAGTCTGCTCAGCTGGCCACTAACACCGATAGGGGCATGCAGTGAGCATCCCTCCGGATTGTTGGTTGCTGATCAGACTCCCAAGCGCTTCATGTTCGGCTATGCTTTTTTCTTGATAGCTGGCTGGCTGTGGCTGTTTTGACCTCCAAAATTGGATAAAATTGGTCTGAACAGCAAACCCTCGCAGCCAAGTCTGGTGAGCTGGATGTTCAACGCTTCGTGGATGAAGTTTCCAAAATGCCAGTTAGTGCCCACCATAGTTGCAACGTGTGATGGACATCTGACACTTTGCTTGGCAGAGGCTCATGACTGGCTTGCTGGTTAATGCACCTGCATGGCCACACACGTGGCAGATGCTCAAACAGAATGCTTTGATTGAAGCACCCGAACAGCTCCAAATTGGGTTGCTTTTTGGTCTGTGCTCCTGCTCCCACCACATTTCTGCCCCCAACTGGGGCGAGTTTGAACGCTCTTCCATCGACCGTGAATTGCATCCATGATTACCGAAGCTCAAGTGGATTCAAGTGGCCATTTTCATGCAAAACATGGTGCATACGTGCCTTTGAAGGTATGGTTAGATAAAATGTGTGGTTGCAATTTACTGTCAGGACAGACTGCTCAATTGCCTTTTTCAGGCTCGTGATGGCCCATGATTATAATTGTTTCGTGGGCATTCTTATCAATCTTGTCAAAGATCTTTCATGCAAAAAAGTTGCCTTTTTTCCCTTTGCACCTTTGAACATTGACTTTGACAAGATGCTGACTCGGCCCCTCCGAAACTTGTAATTTCCTCTCGGGCCTTTGGGCTCGCACATCAGGGATCCAAAAAGTGATGGTTTTTTGATGTTTCTTGAGTGGCACCAACTGACGGCAGGGAGCCAGTGAAGCTAACGTTGGCACTGTTAGTTCGTGACATGCCTAAGGCAAATATCGAACACCTCAAGAGGGCATCCTAATCAGGACAGGTAGATGGTGGTGGGTGATCTCCTGTCGATCTTTTTGGATGGCTTGGGCTTTTCAACAAAATCGATATATTTATACAGGAAATCTATGGAAATCTCATCTCCGTGATCCCACTTCAGAGGTCTGACTGTCAAAATTCCTAAGGACAGGCACCGGCAGCGGCGTCGAAAGATTCCAGGCTGCAAAAAAAGGTCGGTCGTAAAACATCGACTTTGCTGGACACCGGGCGTACCAGCCAAGCAGTGACGGAGGGTGACGGTTTTTCTGAGACATCCTTGGACACTTAGGATCCGGAACCGAGCTGTGACTTTGGTGTCATCATCGTCGGAAGGTGGAGTGAACAATCTAAAACATGCAATGCAAATCTCACAGGATTCCATGCGATGTAGATTTTGGCATCACCAAAATCTTGTCAAAATCCATACCAACATATATGCCATGAATATGCCTGAATCATTCAACATTGGTTTTCCAAGACGTTTTGCAGAGAAGTCGAGAAGTCGAGAAGTGCATCTCTGGTGCCAAACCGCCAGGCTCGCGGAGGGCACCTCCCATTTTAGCAATGCCAGTGGAGCCCAACAATCAACCCACTGAGGTGGACGAGCTACGAGCAGAGCTGGCAGAAGTGGAAGAGATCGAACGGAACATGGTGGAGTTATTGACCTTGGTGCAAGACGAAGAACGTGAAGGAAATGAAAATCCTTGTGAAGGGAAGGATGGGAATGATGAGAATGATGATGTAGAGGAAGAACAGGAAGAACAGGAAGAACAGGAAGAACAGGAAGAACTAGATGAATATCCAGAAATCTTGGAATTGGCCGACCTGCCAACGTTTCAGCCGGCTCCAGAAGGAGAGCTGATAGAATCGCAGACGAATCCATTTGAATCTGACAGAATTGCTGAGGAAGATCTCGTTAGCGCCGATGCATTGAATGCACTGAATGCAGGAAAGTCCTCCAGGTCGGAGGACTTTCCCTTGAGGCTTCATGAGGAGCATGAGGAGCTGGAACCTGCGTTGCGGTCAGAGACTGTGAGCTTGACAGGCTCAGTTGGCTCAGTGGAGGACTGGCATAGATGCTTTCCAACACTGGTTTGTTTGCAACAAGCTTTGAAGTATATGAGCAATATTGAACAATTGTTAATAACAGCTTCAAAATGATCTAAATAACCTTGTGAGACATTTTCCTTATTTTTCCTCTACATTTCTGTGTGCACTTGCGTCAAGTTCATCTAGAGTCACTTGTGACATTTGGGCCAAGTTGCCAAAGCTCCAGGAAGCAGCTGAGGGTGGTAGCCGCCTGGAGGTCGGGTCGGAGATTTGAGCGGATGATAGCAGGTACTCGAAGATGCTCCCCAGAAAGAGGGGTTGGACTGTAAGCTGGTTTCCTTTGTCCTTCCCATGATTATGTGATCAAGCACTAGATCTATGAGTTATAGTCAAGTCATTGCCGGTGGCAGATTCGGTAGGACTCCTAGTCACGCGCTGTTCAGGTCGCCCTTGATGGCCTGTCTGTCTCATGGCGCCGGCAGCTGCGCATGCGTCTTTCGGAGGCTGGAAGCAGTTGATGTGTCCGAGATGATGTGCGTTTGTTGCGCTCGTCGCACTCTGAAATCTGAAGACGTTTCAATCAAGAGCCAGCAGTCTTATATGAAGTTTTATGTGCTGCAGTGATGGCCACTTTTATCACACTCAGCGCAGGGCTTGTAGTGTTTTATACTAAATTTCATCTAATGTCTTGCATGTTGATACGAGTCTCCGACCCTACGCAACTGGATAGCAACAATCCCGAAGTGAGGTCAGGAGGAACTTCCAAACCTATAAGCCCCAAAACCATTCATGTTCAATTTGCCCAATCCACCATCCAACTCGCAGGAGTTGCTCCATCAACTTCATCAAGCGGAGACAAGGCCGAATTCACCATCCTTTTGAGTTTGCTGTTGGAGTGAAAAGATGTGAAAACTTGAAGGCCCCGCTGGTCCCGGATCTTCATGCCACCGAGGAAATGTGATGAGGCTGGTTGGTGTTTGATGTCCGATCCTTTTGTACTGCGCAGCCTTGTGATGATGTTATCAGACTCCTCTGCAGGAAGATTCCATGAGTGACATTTCAGGCTCATCTCCACCACTTGCTCTTGTTTGATCGCCTTTGCTTGCAAGTCCAAACATAATGTAACTCTTTTCAAAGTTGACCTCAACATCCAATCCTGTGTGACAGGGCTGTTGGATGATCCTGAAGCACAGGCAGACCAAAGATTGGTCAGAGTTTCGCGTCTTCTTGTCCAACTGTACATGCTTCCTTGGCCAGGCATGCCCAACACCAGAAGGAGAGGCCAGGGTGTACAGCTATAGTTACTTATGTCGCTTATGTTACCGGTACGTTGAAGAACTTGTGTAATTTTGATGTATCACTCCTGCAAGGTCGCCGAGTTGCTGACAGAATTGGCCAAAGGCGGGTGCACTGACCCTTCAGACTACTGGGTAAGTGACTCAGGGAAAATCTTCCTTTAAGCAGACCAAATGGCCAGTAGTAATGACACCTCATGCCTGAGGTCCATGGCGTTGATGTCTCAGTGATTTCAGTTTTCTGCGATCAGGGGAGTCCTTTGATGTCATGTCATTACCCATGTGATCTCATCCCAATCCATTCTTGTGTGGCTTAAGGCCTGGGATTTAGATGGTTTGCGAGATGATGCCCTTTTCTCAGAGCATTTTTGGTGTCGTGGACCAAATGTCATCAAATGTCGCTATTTTCCATGGTGTTTCACTTTGGAAGCTGCCTCATCAGAGTGTGGGCCCTGGAGGTTGCCCTAGTCCATCTAGAGCTGAAGGCCAAGGAGGCGACAATCCGATAGGACAAACGTGTCAAATCGATCGCACGTGTCAGTGTCTCAGTGTCGCATCGACTCGCGCCTTCTTTTCAGGCCGCTGAGAGCTGCAAGGCCTACATGCTCCAGCGAAACGCAAACGTTGGCACGTTGGCCATTCATCATCATCATCATTTGATGGCAATGTGTTTCAGTAGTGAAAGTCAATGAGAGTGTGATCTGACCTGGGATATGTGGGATTTTTTGAGTTCCATACTGACCGAAGATGCGACAGGCCGTTGCCGAGGAGCAAAAGCAGCTAGACTTGGCAGCTGCCTGGAGCTTGACATCGTTGACACTGTAGCTGGGAACGTGCTCGTACTTTTGAACTGTTGTGTTGAAGTGTGTTTTGGAGGCAAGCTAACTGGGCACAACTGAGGTGCGACAGCGCTTGCTAGAGCGTCTTGCACTTGCAAATCTTCATCCTGAGGCGATTTTTTGAATGATGATTCTGCAGGGCTGGGCCTGCGACATTTGCATTTGACGTCTGTGTGAAACAATTGAAATTTCTTGAAACTTTGATGTTCGAACTTTCTTGCAGGGTGCATCTTTGTCAGAGCCCTGGAGAAGATCCGGTTCTGAATTCTGAAGAGTCTAGGAGCCTTGGTAGATCTGTGGCGACGACTGGCAGAGCGATGGTAAGTGACACAGCCACCGCAGCTTACAACAGAGCAACTGACTTTGAGGCGGAATGATGCAGACTGCTACAGCTCAATTTTTGATTGTAAAGAGACAAGTCCATCCTGTTCAAAGTACAGTATTTACAATCAAGAAATCAAGGACTTCTAGATGCAGATACATGCACCATGTTTTTGATTGTGTAATGTTTGTAATAGATACACACACATTGATACATTTCAAGTAAAGATCAGATAGCTCCAATTTGGTTACCCCATGGGCCATGCCGCTGGGGCGATGGAATATGGTTTGCACCTACTGGAGTCTGCAGATGCTCCGGAGCTTGAGGAGGTGGCCATTGGCAGCACTGAAGCAATCATTGGGACTTTGAGGGAGTTTGAATGAATCAATCAGAGGATTTCAACATCTAATATGATCTAATGATATATAGTGTACTTCGTTTGACCTGACATATTCCAGAGCTAAAGGAGCACTTCAGATCCCCACTGACAGGACTTGGAGATCTTCCAAACCTCCTGTGGCCGTGGCCTACGCGCTGCCAAGACTTTTGGGCCTGGAGATGTGGCTCCTTGGATCTGAAATTCAGATCCATGGGGAAGATGATTCAAGAATTTATAAGAATTTGATTCAAAGGCATGCAACTCAGCAAAAGCAAGTTCCAGAGTTGCGAAGCAAAAGCAAGTTCCGTGTTGCATTTTGAATGCATGAGATGAACCCAGGTCCTAGGCCCTTAGGCATCGGTTGATTCGGTTGCAGGAACATTTTGGCTAAGGTTCTTGCAGACAGAGCAATACTTCCTCCATGCGTGCAAAACTTGGACAAAACAACTTGGAGACATTGCATCGAAGTGAATGCTGAAATGCAAGTTCCTACCTGGTCACCTGGTCCCATGGGCAGATATCATCAGTGAATCTGAGGCCCATGCGGATGACTTTGCCACAGCGGCCACTGCTGAGTGGACAAACTTCAGCCAGAAGGATCAGCACAAATTGATGTCTCTCCATTGGCGCTCCCAGAGCTCCAGTTCCAACGGATATGGATCCAGCTCTCACTGCCCATCTGGCCGTTTGGACGTGGCCTGGCCTGGTGTCTCCGGCAAAGCTCCGGTCCCGGTGCTTCCACGCTTACGTGGCATTGCGGCCTTGAATGGAATGGCCATCGCAAAGTTGATGATGAAACCTTCATCACTGAAGACATTGGAGGCAGTGCCGCGCAATGGTTTGGCAGTTTACCTCAATGGGAGCCTGCTAAATCACTCCTGCTGCCCAACGGTTAATAGGCCTGGGTCGCATAACATGCATTCATTTCCACCTTGCTCATAGTTGCAGCCAAGAGGCAGCCAGCAAAGCACTTTTTTGCAACCAGGTTGCCCTATGAGTCGTGCCTGGTGGCGAGAGCCCAACGATGCTCAGTTTGAGCTTGTGAATGCTGGTGATGTTTCCTTTGACCGACATTCCAGATGACTCCCACCAAGATACACCAAGATCGAACATACACGCAAATTGACCTCAACGCTCCATACGGCTGTCACCAAAGCCACCCCTCATATTTTTTGTTGGAAGGGTTTCAAGGCCTTGGACACCAGTCGCACATGTAGAAAGGGAACTTTTAAAAGCTGAGACAGCTGTGTCGCAACAAAGCTTTTAGAGATTCAGTCGCATACCGCATACCGCATGCCATACTGAGGGCTTCTTGTACCAGGGGATGAGCTTACCTGTGCATACATTGAAGTCAGAGCTCCACACTTCATTCGACAAGCTGAGCTCGACTCCACATGGGCCTTTGAGCACCTTGGATCCCAACCAGCTCTCCAAAGCGAGATGCAATTGACAAGTGTCATGACAATCATCAGTTGAGCTTAGTTGAGTTGTTCACAAACTTACTGGCTACTTGACATTGTGCTTGCAAGTTTGAGTGAAAACTTTTTCTCGAAGGTGTCGCTGTTGGCGCTGCTGCTTGGAGCATCGTCTTTGGTCCGCCGCACCCCAAGCGGAACGCGCGTTGCGCTCAGCCTGGCGACGCTTCGAGAGATGGCGGAAGAGTGGAAATTGCGAAGAGGAGGACGGAGGGCTGAAGGATGCCACTGATATGTTGTCACTTGTGTGATGTGTGTGTAACTACAATACATAGATTGTATATGATTGTATAGCACATAGTCACACCTTGATGAATATGTATGAGCTCTCCGAAAGATTCTGAATGCAAAAATGAAAAGGGTAAAGGAAGTGCAAGTGTACTAGGAAGACGGATCGGGCTGGTGCATATTGGATCCGGTAAAGAGATAAGAAATCTTTCAACTCGCAAAGACGCATCAAGGGTTTCGAACAAACTCCGAACGTGCCTTGAATAAAAGTGTTTGCGGCCAGGAAAGCAGTGGTTGTATTGAACAGCAATTAAGCCATTTCTTGATTGACAGTTTCTGAAACAAAATGGGGTGTGACATCGGCGCTTCCCCTGTGTAACACTGGCACAGCAGCTTCCAGGAATTGAGGGAGCTCGTCAGCAGCACTGCGGAGTTTACCAAGACTTGCTTGTCCGAATTCCTGGCCCAACGAAAATCTGAATCTGCAGCTTTGTCTTTGCCTGGGACTATGGTTTTCTATTTCTTGGATGTATCACATGACCTGAGGGTTTGCTTACTATTGCCTACCTGTGAACCTAATGTTGTTTTTTTGGCTAGCCGCTGTTTTTTCCATCCATTGATGTTTTACATGTGTATATGCATGGGGAAAGAATGGCAAGAGACAGTGCAACAAAGTAAGGGAAAGAACTACCATCATGTTTGGAAGAACCATCATGTACCTCCAGATGTTCGGAAGACGAGGATTGGTTGGTCGAAGGTCTTGAGGATGGCATGCTCAAGCGTCACTTAGCACACTATGGGCAAATGCTGGTCAACCCAGCCTGGTAGTCTTCTGTCGGAAAAACACGCAATATTTGGATTGAGATTCAACTGAAAAATACTGAAATTACTTTGAATCTGGACAAACGTGGAGCTTCGCAATCAAGGTTACAATGATGCTTTGCAGTGCAGCAGTGACGATGTCATGGCATTAGATCCATTGAATCTGTCGAGTGCAAAGGAGCCAGCCTTGGTGGAAGCTCAGCCGCAATTGAGAGGACATGGATTTGGTGAAATGTTGATGAAAGCATGAACCAGGAGGAGTCAAACCAAAAGGGCAACTTTTCAGAGAAAAGACATTCAGTCAGGTTTGGCAGGGTAGGTTTTGGCTTGTGGTCTTGAGGCACCCATTCGAACGCATTCTAAGATGTGCCAAGGCCTTCTTCAAGCTGCTTCTGAGTTCTTATTGGGTTGCCCCTGCTTTCGAGTTGGCATTTGGTTTGCAAGAGAGCCAACGATACCAAGAAGCCTTGGAGCATTGGTTGGATGCTTGCTTGCATAACACTTTACAGTTCGTGAGGGTGCTCTGCCGATGAAAATTTGAATGAGGCACTTACATTTTTCGATGGCAATCCCTAAATTGCTATTTGAGACATCAACAGGATACCATTGTGCCCTTGATGAGGGAGCTTGTGTTACAGGCCGTGCGCGACGTAACGGGTGAGCTGATGCCATTGTCGCCCAGCCACAGTGCTGCAGCCACAGAGGCGGCGTTGTCTGCTGTGGCTGCGGGGGTCCAATTCGAAGAAATCCTTGAGGACTGGAAGGATTCTGTTGATGGCAATGGAATTTATTTGTTTCGACTCCTCAGGGTCAATTCAGATACTGGACGGAGGTTTGGTATTCTTTGCCCTCAAACTATCAGTGTATTGAAATATCTTAAATTTCAATATTTCTAAAGACAATCTGCAATCTATTAGAAATGACAATAGTCAATATTTCTTTTCAACGCCGGTGATGCACCCGGGCACAAGTCCGTTGTTGGTGATTGCCCTTCGACCAGTGGTCACAGCGCCAGGAGAGTGTGAGGATTTCTTGCGGCACCTACGGCGTTGGCTCCTGGCTTCGCTTGGCTGCAGGCCGATTGGAGCGCTTTGAAGACTCCACTCGCTTCTTGTCCTCGCAAGGATTTGGTGTGTTTTTTTCTTGGTGGGGGGGAAAATAATTTCAACATTGGAAGTTCAATGCAAGAATGTTCCAAATTTTATTCTTAACAATCTTAACATTTTTGTTCGACGCGTTCGTGTCGTTGCTGGATCTTTTTCAGTCATTCCTGTTTCGATGGCACTTCCCTTTGTATTCGTTGTGAGCGCAGTTGCAGTTGTGCCTAGGGCGAAGGTTGCAAGCATTGGTTGGCCGGTGCGAAGATCAGCTTGGTCAACTGGCCCCTTGCCAGAGCAGTGCTAGGCACATGGAGATCAGGATTCAGGCTGCAGAAAGGGTATCAAAAATGATGATCCGTGATGACTATAACATAGGACCTGGGAAGTACAACAAGGCTTGGGGGCCAATAATGCATTACTCATGAAATGAAGCAGATTAGGCTGCCTCATGATTCGTGTAGATGTTTTTTTTTGATTCAAAGAAAAAACTTGAATGCTCAGGTTCAAGACGTAGCTGTGCCAGAAATTGCCTTGCAAATGGCCGGTTCACACTGCCTTGATGGCTTGGACTGATGAGCGGGAGCAAAAAGTGGCAGCTTGGCACAGCTTCTCACAGAAATAAATTTGCCAAGGCAAGGAGCTTGCGGGGGCTGTTTCCTCAGGGGACTGTAGCGGGTTGCATGGGTTGCTGTTTTGGATTTCTTTTGGACTTCTTGAATTTGTGTTGTGCCGTTGTGGCCTAACCCAAAGGTGAGCTGGATTGGTATGAGCCTCTTCGACAGGGTCCAGAATCAGACTACATGCCAGATTCATGCGGTCGGAATCTGAGCAACGTTTGCCCCAGGTAAATAGAATAAGACAAGTGCATTGTATATGATACGGAGCTATCGGGGGATGATACGAGCATGATATTGTGATCAAAGGGTTGGAGCGAAGCGAACAAAGAGCTGTGAAGAGTGCGGACGAAGACAACTTTGTGCACTCAAGTTGTGACAATTTCGAGTGAAGCTGCTTTGGATTTAGATATTGACATGCCACATGGTTGGATGAGGTTCCGACGCGGAGAAAGCTTGGTACCTACCAGCAAGACGGGAGGACTGCTGTTCTTTTTCTGATTCTCCTATATGTTCCTAAGTCGTTGTGGGCCAGATAGTTTTCAGGAGTTGGGAGAGCTAGAGCCAGGGCCCATGTGCCACACTCAACGCTTGGTTGACGTGAGAGCATCGCAAGCATGCTGCAATGGAAACTGTCTTTGAAGGGATGTTTGATTGGGTGTTTCAATCTGTCTCATCATGGTGTCCACGAGAAATTCTGATTTCCAGTGCTNGTAGTACTTTGTAGTACGGAGTAGTACTAGAGTAGTACTCGGTGGAGTAGTACAGAGTAGTACTGGCGTAGTACTTTGTTGTACGGAGTAGTACTTTGTAGTACTGGAGTAGTACAGAGTAGTACTGGCGTAGTACTTTGTAGTACGGAGTAGTACTTTGTAGTACTGGAGTAGTACGTTGTAGCACAGTAGTACTGGCGTAGTACTTTTTAGTACGGAGTAGTACTTCGTAGTGCTGAGTAGTACTGGACAACATGAAATGACATCACATCACATAACATCACACGTCGCAAATCACCACATTAACTCACCACAGGTCACCTCAGAATCAACCACATTACTTCATCAGAACACATCACCTCAACAGACGCCCACTTTGTTGGAGTCATCAGAACAAAGGTTCAATCAATCAAGGTTTCACAAACGATTCTATAGGCACATGTTCCCTTGATTTATATATATTTTACCTTTTGAAACTTCCGCCACCGCCTCGTGCGGCTATACTGGTAGTATGAAGTTCTCAAATGATACCGCGTAGCCTTGAGCGAACAAATCAATACATGATCTAAACATGTATAAGAATAATTGGTCACCGAAGGTTTCCGAAAGCAGTCCTGTGGTAACAGGCTGTGTGTAGGCTAGTCGCCGCCACGTGAACTGTTTTTAATGTGTTCCTATTGGACTCGCTGGCTTCACAAAATTGCGTGAGAGACCAGGGGGTCATTTTCAGAAACACTGAAACAACCTTCACCATATTGGTGAATCATGTACTTGTGTACGTGCGTCTTGAGATGCACAATTTTCGCTCCCAGAGTGGGTATTTAGCCATCCTGGTGAAAAAGACAAAGCTTGGTTGACGTGAGAGCATCGCAAGCATGCTGCAATGGAAACTGTCTTTGAAGGGATGTTTGATTGGGTGTTTCAATCTGTCTCATCATGGTGTCCACGAGAAATTCTGATTTCCAGTGCTGCAACTGCAAAGTTTGTTTCGTGATCCATAGCCTCACGCGAGTGTTCAAACTCACCAAGTTCAGCTGAACCAGACGTACCCAGGTTCAGTGTTCGGTTGCCATGGCGAAAGCTGTGATGCAAGATCAAATCTCCAGCGCCATGGCCACCATTGAAGATGCCCTTCAAAACTTGAAGCATGTGAGGAATTTGCAGGAAACGGAATGCAGTGGAGAAGTGAACTTTGAAGATCCTCACAACATTGCACAAATTGCCCAAGGGTGCATGTTCATTTGCTTGGCAATGTGGTTGATCTTCGCCAACAACTCCAAGGTTGCTGTTGCATCAAAGGGTCCCTTGGAACAACGTCATGCAGTCTGTGCTACCATCAGTACAGCCGTGGCGCTCTTCTCTGGCTTCTTCAACATCCTGCAGCTGACAGCGATTGATGACTTTGATCTACCTGGTCGTCAGAGCGGATTCAGCTTGAACTTGGCACGACCCATTGAATGGCTCATGACATGTCCCATCATGCAGCTCAAGTTGGTTGTCCTGGCAGGTGCTCGTGTGCCTGGATACCGCCGTTTCATGATGCCCCTGCTGTGTGCCGCAGTGCTCTTGTGTGGAGTGGCCTCCATGTTCCAATCAGATGCTTTGCGCTACGTTTGGTACGTTTTTGGCATGATTTTGGCGGTCATCATGTTCTACTACAACCTCTTGCAAGTCAGTGAGAACAGCGAGGGTGAGGAGAGCGCTTTCCACGGTGACTCTGACTACCGCAAACTTACTTGGCTCTTGATCATCACATGGTTCCCTTTCCCAATCTGGTTCGCATTGGGCCCTGAGGGTTTTGATCTGATCCAAGAAGAACTTGTGATCGAGATGGGCTATGTGGTGCTGAACATCACTGCCAAATTCTCCTTCATCATCTTGATGCAACGCATGAAGATGGTGCACGGGCGCAAGTTGGAAGCTGCTCGTGAGCTGTATGGCTTGTCGCCCACCGATGAAGTTGCAGAAGATGAGTTGAAGGAGAAAGCAGCCCAGGACATGCTGCCTGCAAGCATCGACGCATCACGTTACGGCCTTGGGAAAGGTGAGGAAGCAGATAGTGAGGAGAAGCTAGTTGAGGTGGTGACTGAGACCATGGTGACCTTGGGTATGAAAGCTCATACAGACCGCCTTCTGCGCCTTTTGGTTGAGAATGGGGTCACAAACACGGCAGTCCTGGAACGTCTCAATTGGGAGCGTTGCATGGAGCTGAATTTGCCTTGGGCCTTGATTGAGTCTGCACAGAAGCGCTGGAGCACCGAGAAGATGAACTTGGGCCAAGATAGAGGTGGCGTGGTTGAGAAAGAGGATCCCTTCATGAAGTTGCTTGAGGCAAATCGCCAGCGTTTGAACGGCAAACAAGCGGCCTTGCCTGGAATGCCTGACAATGCCACATATACAGGAGTGGCTGGCTTCGCCCCAATGACTGAACCTTGGTGGTTTCAATAGTTTGTGTACAGTTTGCCTTGCATTTTTGATTCACTTCAATTCCATTCAATTCCCTTCTTCTTTTCTCCCTATCTCTGAAAGTTATACTGTAAGTTATAAGCAACTTTTCATTGTTGCACTGTACTGTGTTGGAGATGTAAGCACATTAGGGAATCATTCGATGGCTTGAATGTGCTTGAAACTTGAAACACATTGAATTTTCGAAACGAAACTGGCAGAAGACATCACTTGAGATTACGAGCTGTAGGAAGAAAGCGAGGAGAAGATGAAGGCAATGATGATGGAGGTTTTGCAACCAATTCGAGATGAGATGACAACGCTTTCCTCCCAGATGTTGCAGCTTGAGGAGAATCTCCATCACCAGTTGGAAACTACACAAGAATCCATTGCCCAGCGTTTGGATTTCTCACAGGTGGCTATCTTGCAAACAGTGAACTCCTGTCAAGTCTTGTTGCACAAGTTGGATTCATCGCAGGAAGGCGTTGTTCAGAAGATTGATGGACAGAGGGTGGTTGTGGACAGCCTTTTGAGCGGCATCACCGGTGCGACAGACAACACCAAGCAAGCACTCATGGAGACAGTGAACTCTTCTTCCAATGCCTTGCTCCAGAAATTGGATTTGACACAACAAGATGTGCTGAAGCAAACCCAGGTGTCTCATGCTGTTTTGGAGTCAGTGGCCAACAACCAAGGTGCTTTTGCCAAGCAAATGGAGTCTGGCCATGAGTTCACTCGGAAGCGCCTCAATGACATCGAAGATACTCTGGCACGAAAGGTCATGGAGACTGGCGCAGAGGTGCGCAATTTGCAAGTGGAGAAGGCGGATGGTTTGACGCAACACATTCAGAATGAGTTGGCCAATCTCGGAAGGTGGTGCTCCGCCATGGTGGAATCGACAGAACAAGCCACAGCTACACAGGAGGAACGCATGATTGATGTCCGCAGGCAGACTATGATGATCATGGATGTGGTGTCTCTCACTCAAGAGGCCATCACATCAAGTTCAGAATCCTTGCAATCCTTCACGCATTCCCAGTTCATGGGCAACGCCCATGCTAGTCTGGAGAGTAATCTGCGTGAAGTCATCTTGCGTGAGATGGAGGCAGTGAAGAGCAGCTTGTTGGGTGCGGGTGGTGATGAGAGTCAGGAGGTAAATCTGAAGTCAGCTATTTGCGCAATGGTGGAGCGCTTGGATGATGGTGTGAAACGTTTGGAAGTGGCATCAGACCTGACTGGGTCAGCTGGAGGATCTCCAGACATGGACCGGATGGAAGAGATGCGCCAGGAATTGGCTATCCTGGCGCAGCAACACCAAGAGGTGAGTACTCAAAGCATCCAACAAGTCAGTGAAGTTCTACGTGAGGAACTATCCACTTTCAAGGAGGCTCAAAATGCACAGGCTCAGATTTCGGAGACCTTGACAGGGAAAGTGAATAACTTGTCGGAGCAAGTGAACCAAAACCTTTTCCGTGTTGAAGCCACATTGGACAAACTCCTCGAGGCAAAACAAAGTGAGTCGCAGCGGAAGACCCGCGCGGAACGTGGCTAGAACCCGATGGCGGTGCATGTGCCAGCCGCTAGTAGAATACATACATATAAGTTACATATATTATATGTTATTTGTTTCTCGTAATATTGTAGTATGAAGTTCTCAAATGATACCGCGTAGCCTTGAGAGAACAAATCAATACATGATCTAAATCTAAGCATGATCTAATTTCTCAACATGTACAAGAATAATTGGTCGCCGAAGGCTTCGAGAGCAGTCCTGTCACAACAGGCTGTGTGGAGGCTATTCCCGCCACGTGAACTGTTTTTAATGTGTTTCTATGGGACTCGCTGGCTTCACAAAATTGGACATGTTCAGATATTTCAATCATATTTCATATTCTTATCAGGTTGCGTGAGAGACCAGGGAGTCATTTTCAGAAACACTGAAACAACCTTCACCGTATTCGGTGAATCATGTACTTGTGTACGTGCGTCTTGGGATGCACAATTTTCGCTCCCAGAGTGGGTATTTAGCCATCCTGGTGAAAAAGACAAGTTCAGAGCCAGGGCACGGCCATTGGGCCATAGGTCATCTTGAAATATCATGAGTCACAAGCTGTTGACCTGCACTGCACTCACTGCACTCATGCAGATCATAGTCTGACACTCCAGAGGCTTCCGACCACATTTTCTTCAAAGGTTGGAGGACTGGTTTGCTTTTTCACAGTGCAATGTGAATCCCTCTTCACTTCAGGTTCCTCAAACGAATGTTCGAAGAGTTTCAGCCTTTCTTGCTTGGCAAGGAGCTACCTGGAAGACAACATCTGCACCAGTGCAGGCAATGTGTTGATGTGCTTTAGTTTGTGCCAATGTCCCCGGAACAGGAAGGTTGCAAACACATGTCGTCCATTCTGTGTTCAGGCAGCCGTGTCCAAAGCTGGCAGGCCACCTCGAACGGCGCAAGAATTGGCCCTGAAAAGGAATTGATGCCGGTCCAACTCTGGTAGCGTAAATCCACATAAATCTTTACATAGATACAGATACATGATGATACAGGGAACCTGCAAGGAGTTTTACATATGAACACTGTGAACACGGGCAGATACCTAGCAAATCTTGATCCTTGTCGCTAAAGATCTTGCTTCTGTTCCTCATGGCATTGGGTGCGGTGCCGAAGCTTGACATGTGCATTGGAGCGAGATAGCATATACTGTACTATATAGACTGTAGATATGTTATGAATTGTTATGATTGCACCCATGAGGAGGTACCCTTTTTCTTTGTTGTATTTGTTCCATCTCACTGACTGCAACAGCCATTCAATGCCACTTAAAATTTCAACAATTTCTTCAGATGATCTCATCCACACTGGGTCTGGTGCCGCAGCCGTTTAGAAGAGGAGGGTAGTGACAGCAGAGCAGCCGTGGCCGTGGGAAACCAGGTTGGAGGTCGGGCCACTTTATTCGATCTTTTTTTGGTAGCTGTGAAGCCTTCAGAAATGTGTGATGGAGCTCCGATGAAAGAAGAAATGTAAGTCTTAGTGACTGCACTGCACATACTAGACCCAGCGTGGGTCTCTGCTTCGGGTGGTGCGGATGGCTATCAGATGGACAGTTGAAACAGTGTTTAATTCGTATACTTAGGGTTTGGGGTGCCTTGTCCTTCAGGCAGGAGTCCCCCAACCTGTGCACTCCTCGTCCTCCAGCTGCAAAGCTCGGCTCCGATGTTTTGTTCGTTGGAGCCTCGGGAGACGTTTACGTCGAGGCGCATCACGGCTTCATGGCATCATGTTGGAGATGTGTGATGCCTCAAGTCTTGCCTTTCTAAGGACATGTTGTTGTGGAAATGAAGTAACCAGTTGGCACCCTCAGAGCTACACCCAGCCTGTAACCATGTGGAAGATTGCATTTGGTGCATGTGAGGTGGAGGTAAAGACCGCGGCGAGTTGGATCCCAATTCTGGCGAGGCGCTGCATAGGATGATTCGATGTGGCATGTGATTCAGGGATACTTAGTGATATTCAGAGCAATTCTGGTTGTACAGTCCTACAGGGGAAGCACCAGGGGGGGAGCACTTGGTTCATTTGCCTAGGGCCTGGCTAAAGTTCCAAGCAGGGGACCCAAACGCACGTCACATGTGCACTGGGCTCCGTTCTAGATGGGTCGTGTGCGTGCGCAGAGCATTTGTCGTTCTTTCGCATGTTGAGGTCAGCTGGACGACCATGCAGTTCACAGCCCAGTTTCATTCAGTTTCCAGTCCTCGCCGCTGTAAATGTTTACTCTGTCTATGCACCAAGGCTCCCCCAACAAAACGCGCAGATGAAGCACTAGCAGATGCAACTTGGATGAATTTGCCAAAGAGGATTCCAATTCACCGAATTCATGTGACAAGTGAGAAGGACTCTGGCACACACCTGCCATTGGAGCCTTTGCAGAAGGCCTGGAGCTATAGGATCCAAAAAAAGGACCCTTGTTGTTGTGTACAGTGTGCATGCTGCATATTTTTTGAACTCACGACGAGTGTGTCTATTTTTTGCTTGTTGCCAGGCATCATTCATGGGCCAGGTTGCCTCTGGCACAGTTTAGTTTGCTTGCATGTTGTCCGCTTTGTACTTGAAAAGATTTGCAATTTTTGACTAGCAATGCCAGCCATGCAGAGTTATGGCTCACCATTCCAAAACGGAGGTAGTAGCACAAAGGAGGGTGTTCATGCCACGGTTGAGCAAGAGCCACGTGAGTCATGTGAGCCATGTCACTTCTACACCAAGGGTTGCCGAGTCACAGATCTAAAGAGCAAACGGCCTGCAGCCAGCTCGATAACGAAAAAACAGATCGCTTGGTCCAGTTAGAGGTTTTCAGAAATCACGTCACTCAGTTTAGGTTCTTGATCTAAGGGAAGAGCATTCGAATTAGGATACATGATACCAATGTAGGATTTTAGGTCGTGGCGAGTGCCGCTTGACCATGGATGCCCGAGATGAGGATGTCAAGAAGAGACAATGGACGATGCAGCCTGTGTGGCACCATCGCACCATTATTCTGCAGTGATTTTGCAATTCTGTGCCGACCTTGTTTCAACAAAGTGGCAGGGCGATAGCCATCTCCATCCATGCTAACTCCAACCATGCACCTACCAAAGGAGTCAAATGAGAGTGAGAGCAAAGAAACTTCCAGCCAAGATGGACCTTGGTCGCCTTGGCCAAAGTTCACCCGTGAAGCCGCGGCATCTGAAAGCCGTGCAACGCTTGGTCTCATCACTTCGGCAATCAAAGATTGGATTGAGACTGGAAAGATTGGAGATTTTGGGGATTTGGGATTGGCGGGACTCTGCGCTTTGAGTGCAGAGTGTTTGCCTTGGTTGCATGCAGAAACCATGATTGACTTGTCACTGGTTCTCTTGAACTTAGCAGGGACCCAGCAGGAAATCAAAGTGTCCAGAAACATGTTGCGTCGAATCCTCCGAGTGTTAAGAAGACAGGCGCAGCCTTGCCATGGGTCGGATTACGTTGGCCTGGCCACGGAGTTGCAACTCATTGGCTTAGCTCATGGTGACTGTGCCTTGCGGCAGAAAGCCAGGGCATATGCTGCAACCATCCGCAGTGGGGATCTTTGCACAGCTGCAGAGGTGCTGTGGACCTTTCTCACGGCCAAAGCTGTTGAGATTCCAGTGCTGGAAGCTTTAGAAAGCCTTGAGGTGGAGGATGGGTCACTGGATGCAGTGGCTGCAATCCTTTGTGGCTTATCGCAGCCTCAGATCATAGCCATGCTTGATGCAGAGCATTTGGTGAGACTCGTCGAACACTTCGCAGGACCACTGTCGAAAGGTATGTCGATGGAAGGTGTAGCAGCTTTGCCTCCACAAACTTTACCTCGCTTAGCCTTGTCTTTGTCAGATCTCCTGCAGTGCAAATCCATATCCATACCTGCCATACCTATGCCAAAGACCACTGAAGCATTGCAAGTGATTCTTCACAGGGGTTTTGAGATATTGGAGCACTTCACATTGGAAGAGCTTTCCGATTTGGCAGCGGCAGCTGCTTCAGCTGCTTTGGGATTCCATGGGTTGAATTGGTTGATGGCTCCAGGTGGTCCTTTCGTTGCAGCGTTGACAGCTCGTTTGGATGGAAGGACGCAGGAGCCGTGTCGTTTGGTGCCCGGAGCGGCCGTGAAGGTCCATGGAAAGTCCGGAAACTGCGGTGTGCTCAGTGAATTTTACCTGGCCAGGGGTCAATGGCGTGTATGGCTTGAAGGTGAAGGGTGTGTGGATGTGAGGGAGGAAGGATTGGAGCTGTTGGATGGAGGTTTGCGGCCACAAAGATGTTGCAACAACTGCTGGAGGTTGTCTAGACAGCTGTCTGAACCTGGGGGCAGCTTGCTTGAATTATTCTAAACTTCAGTAACCAAAGCTAACGTGACAGAACATTCACAGAAGACATCATGATGCCGAACCTTGAGCCACTTGCAGTAGATTTCAGCCATGCCAAGACCTCTCAAGCAAGCAACTAGACGAAACATGACCAGTGGATTGATTCATGAATGTCCCTTTTCAAAAAGAGAACCTCTAGTCCCAGGTCATGTTGCTCCATTTTCCCAACCAGGAATTTGAGGGTATGCTGCGATTCCTCCATGTCTCAACATTCGTGTTGTGCATTTCATACTTTCATATCTTTCATCCTGTACTTGCTGCTTGTCCTTTCTCGGGCACCCAAGGCTTTTGCCAAAGGTGTGCCCCTGAAGGCAACATGATTTCAATCGAACTGGGGCCAATCTCTGGGCAGAGTGATTTGCCAGGCAGTGACAGGGAGCTCACCATGACCTGTTTGACACCTGCATAGCTGTCGAAGAGTTCATGAAACTGATTGAAACTCATACCAACTCCTCAGATTCCTGTTTTTCGAGATTTTTTTCAAAAGGTATAGCTTTTGCATAGCTTTTGCAATATGTTATTTGATGTTGCTTTTCCCGTGGCTTGTTTGGCTTCTACTGTTTTTTGTCCTTGTTTCTTTTGGGCTACATGATGTCGGCCCTCAAATCATTTGTTTCAAACCGTCATTGATAGGGAATAATTCATTTTCTTGGGCACCGGTTGGCAAACCTTTTAGTTGCATAGCTAATCTCCATAGCATCAGCTGGAGAAATGAGAGGGGAAAAAGAGAAATAGAACTTGAAGGGAATAGTCTGAAGGTGACTCAAGATGGAACATGCATGAAGAACAAGGTGAAACAGTTGCAATTACAAAGGTGGAACTATATACATACCTTGAAAACTGCAAGCAAAAACGTTGCAAACGTACGTAGAACTATCATACCTTTGAAAACTGCAAGCAAAAACGACGAAAATAAAAGGAACATAAATGCAGGGCAAGCTGACAAAAGTACAGATGAAGAGTGCACAGTCACAGATAGTAAGGAGCAGAGAGGAGTCAAGAAACGGAAAGTTGCAGATGTGCTGGACGGATTGCACAGCTTTCGATTCACAGATTCTCCGGAAGGTGTCCACCTCTCCGGACGTGCAGCAGCACGCCTGGCGGCCGCCTTACTGCTGCTAAATTGGAATCAGGAAGGTGATGCACAGGCACCTCAGAGGGAAATTATAGGGAAGTTGGTAGGACGAATCAAAAGCCGGAAGCCGGACTTCAGATATCATTCTCATCTTGAAACTTGAATTTGTTTGACCTGGTTTGAGCCATCAATGTCAGTACAAATTGTTGGCTTGGATGAGGAAAGTGGACAGCTCACAAGATTGCTTGGAAAGCTTCAGATGGCCGCCAAGGAGCTTCACAGAAGTACCAAACTTTTGTCTTTTGAAGGTGACTTGGCTATGTCCTTGCCATCCAATTCTCCGAGTCGAAGTTGGCAGTTCCCCATCTTTGTGGTGAATTTGGATCGAAGCCCTCATAGGCTGGCCAATGGGTGGTGCAAAAACAGATCAAACAGATATATCAACACATAAGACGCAGCATTAAAGAAAACGGGAGGCAGGTATCACGATCCAGAGTCACTTGCAAAATGTTCCCAAATAGGTGAAAGTCTAGTCGGAAGTGGTTGGGCAAGGGAAATGATGATTATCGCCAGGCTGAACGACATGCGAAAGGAAGTCCAGCGATGCAAGCTACCAAATGTCCGTCGTTTTGCCGCCACAGATGGCCGCCATCGAGTGGTACAGCGCAGTCGCAGTCAGCCCTACATGCGTGATTTGACAAGTTTCGCCCTGCGATGGGACGAGGCACGTCCCGCCATTGGTGTGGCCATGACAGCAGAGGAGGAACGGCATTTCGTGGGCTATGTGGGGTCCTGGTTGTCGCACACACGTGCAGTACGTCAGGGTTTGGAGGAAGGTTCCCCCTTTGTTGTGGTTTTGGAAGATGATCAAGTACTCAACCCCGACATGACTGATGTCTTGGAAGACATCATCGCTTGCGCTGGCGACCTGCTGGATGTTGTGATTTTGGGTCCTTTGGATTGGAGGTTGCGAAGTTTGCAATATGCCCAGCGGAGGAAGATCATGCAGTTGAGACATCCTTGTACTTCTGTCATCTCAGCAGAGGAATCGCAGATATCCGAAGTTTATGGCTACAAACCTCAGCTAAAACAAGAAGGCTCCTACTTTTTGTATTCCATTGGATCCCGTGCTATGGTGGGTGAAGATGTGCTTTCCACTGGCTGCTGTGGCGTTTGGGGCTATTTGGTCAGTCGACGTGGCTATCAGAAGATGGAGGCAATGGCTTCTGCAAAGTGTCGTTGTATTTAGTGTTGCGGTTGTGACTGTGGTTGTTGTAGGGGTTATTATTGCGGTTATTGTTTGTGGTGCTTCTCATTTAGTACTTGTTGATCATTGTGGTTGTTGTTGTGGTCGTTGTCGTTGTCCTGGCTGTTGTCCTTCCTCGTTTTCCTTGTCGGCCTCGTCCTCCTCGCCCTACTCATGGTCGTGGACCATGACGAAGACGATGACGAAGACAATGACGAAGACAATGACGAAGACGATGATGATGATGACGATGACAATGATGACGATGAGGATGATGATGATGATGATGATGATGATGATGATGGTGATGGTGATGGTGATGGTGATGGGTGATGGGTGATGGGTAGTCCGGGTAGTGATGGGATGATGGATGATGGATGATGACGACGATGATACGACGATGACTGATGATGGTGACGATGATGGTGACGATGATGGGGATGAGCAAGAGGAGTGCAAAGAGGATGCAGATCTACCGGACTTTTTGCGATTATTTTCTCATTATTGCTCTTATTTGTATTATCTATATTAATATTTGTCTATTCTATTTGGTGTTTCTTTGAAAATGTATGCTTGCATTGTTGACAGGCCTCCATGAAGTTCATGTGGGAGTCCTTCGATGATGTACTGCAAGCCGAGATGCAGGGCGATAATCGCTTCACGGACTTCGTGGGTCGTTTCCGCCTTTGGGCTGTGTGGCCTCCACTAGTAACCTCAGATGGGAAGTGGCCTTCACAAAACTCCGGAGAGGCCAGGTATGTTTGTTGGGCGATTATAGCCGAAATACCGAATGCATACCAAGCATTTTGCACAATTGCACTGCAATTATCGCCTTTGGCCGTGGTTCTCAAATGATGTCAGATGCATAAATGCCATCATTCTTCTTGTGACCTCTTGTTCTGTTATATTTGGTCACATTTCCAGGACCTGGATTTTGGAAAGCAGATCTTGCCTGTAAGCCCTCATGCCGGATTCCGAGATCACTCCTTGCAGACACAGGTGCCAAGCAATGGTCATAAGAGCAGTTGACATCCTCCAGAGGCTTAGGGAAAATCAATGAACCCTGTGGCATTGTTTTGGCAGGCGGCCCAGCTGGTCCTTTGCTCAGACAATGCCTTCCTCAAAAGCCCGCAAAGCCGCCAGAGGATGGGAGTTCATTAAAACCAGAAAGCACATAACATCTCCAAAGGGCCACAAATATTCTGATTCCAGAATTCCAGGATCCTTCATGTGGCGGCTGCGAGTGCTTTGCTTTGGCCAGCTGTAGAACCAATTTGGGCCTACGTGATTTGCAGCTGGCGGCGGCTCTTTAGCCAACGATTTGGTACTGGAGGGGGCTTTGAATTGCGAACAGCTCCTTGGCTCAACAGATCTCAACTGAAATGGGCTGTTCCTGCAGTTTTTAGCTTGCTGTTTTTGCTATTGCTATCTCTCTCATTAGACCCTAAAGTTAACCACCATTTGGCACAAACTCACCCGGGAGCTTCATTGCTTCATGCTAGAATAGCTCCAATAACATGACCTGTGTTGCCGTTGCAAGCCCGCCCTACTGTGCAGAACTTGGCGGATTTTGGATGTCACCACGAGGAGATGCAGCACAAAATGTACAAAGAGCGTCGCTTCTTCGAAATCGCAACTGAAGGTGGCTCGTTATCATTCGTGTCACACTGGACCACATAAAGGTCTTCATCAGCAACATTAAGGCAATTAGATAGATCATGACAGCTCATAGATAAGACGATGAGAAGACGATTTTGATTTTTGATTATTGTAGATCGTAGGAGGGATCATAGGCATGAAATAGCAAATTATGAGATTGATAAGACTCATACACTCATACTGTAAGACTGATGATCATGCATATTGTCTCAAATTGTTCAATATTGGGATCTATTATATACAGTTGTGAATCAGATTTAAGCTTCAGAATTAGCTTCAGAACGTATTTAAACTCACGCATAGGGTCACAGATCCTAGTTTGGAATGTTGAAACAGCAAGTTTAAGATCTTTTAAGGTTTAAGCTTACTTAGCTTATTTGAGATCATCAAGAGGTAATTTGATGCCATAAATGTCATCCTTTTTAAAAGTCAAAAATCAAAAAGTCCATCGTTGCAAAACCACAGCAGTTGGCATTGGAGATTGTGCGGCCAGGATTGACCTGGAGCTGGACACTGCTGAGAGCAGCCTTCCTTCTGGGCCTTGCACAGCCTTCACGGTCAACGTTGGCGACCACCCCACCAGAAGGCACCATTTCAAAGTGGCCAACCGTTATGGACACTGTTGGCATTCTTTCATCCTTGTTATCCTCTATTCATCTCATGCCATCCTCACCCCGCAGGTCTGCCATTTGAGCTTCCCCCACTGGAAGTACGCATTTTGCGAGCTCCAATGGCAGATCTCTTGTGGTGCCCATCCGCATGGTTTCGAGATCTGTGACTTGGTGGCAAAGACCAGGGGCATGAAGGCACGCGATGGGAGGACTCGACGAGATTGGCATACCCAGGTTGTGTGCCGCTCCTGGCACGCGTCTCTCATTCCGTGGGAACGAAATGCTGCCAGTGGTCAGCCCATGGTCGGCCGCCGAATTGAGGCAGGCCGAGATGTATTCGACAGCATTGCTTGTTCAAGATTTCTATGGAGAGTCTACCCAGATCATGGAACACCATTGCGACAACATTGGGACAGTTAAAGGAACTTTGATGTAACTTTTTGATACTTTTTGAACGAATGCCCAAAGACGTCTTTTCTCAAGCGCAGTCTTGGTTGGCACCAGGCAGCAATTGCCGCGGATGGATTTCTCCGAGATTGTGATCGAAAAGGAACTGAATGGAGGCCGGTGACTTGACAGCTTGTGATTTTCGATTTATTCAAATGGAAGCTTCCCCAAATCCAGCATAAAATAACGTTTTCTTGGAGGCTATCGGCATTTGCTGACACCCTTATGCCTGGCTGTGGTGGACAGCTGGGACCTGCAGTTGCTTGAGCTACTGAAGTCTGAATTGCAACAACAGCATCCTTTGTTGCTGACCGCGCGGCAGCTGCAGCCCCTGGTGGACCTTTGGAAACAACTCAAGTCATGACCTTAGGGAGAATTGTGTGCAAAACATGGGCAACTGTGATTTCAAGCTATATCAGAGAACAAGCGAATCTCATGAAATGCAAAATTGAGATTAAGTGGGAAGTCTATGAGTCTATGAATGGATGGTTTTTGGAGTTGCAGTTGGGACAGAGTGTATCACGGTTCCCGAGGCCGGATAAATGGTGTGGAGGCGCTGCGACATGTGTTTTTGGATGAAGTCAAATCAAGAGATTAATCGCGTGAGTACATTCCGGACTTCCGTGGCTCACTTCATATAGTTGCCAGGTATCCTGAAGATGAGTTTCCTTGGGCGAAATCCATTTGCTTCCATCCTTGATGTTCCTGTGGCTGGCGGTGCTTTGCCACGGCCAGGGTGCTGGGCAAAGTTGCAGGGGCAGCTTGGCAAGCAGAAATATATACGCGGAAATCTCAAAATTGCATGAAATTCCATGACTTGCTACAACAAGAACAACAACAGTAGCAGCAACCACAACGATAACGACACCAACCATGGCATGTTTTGAACATACCTTCGTTGAGCACGTCAAGGTTGGAATCCAAGAAGGAGCTCAATGGGTCGGAGGCAGGTCTCACCTTTCAATTCTGGCTCCTGGATAGGGTTACGAAGACATCCGAACGGCCCGAACCGACAACCCTGATTCGGTTGGAAAAGCTCATCTCACCCATGTCTTTGTTGGGCCATTGGTAGGTGCTGATTGTGGAGGACAAAGTGGAGAAGGGCAGGTGGTTGGTGCGTTTGGCTCATGGGAAAGAAGTGCTTGTTCGTGCAGAATGCTTAGAATCTTGGGCACACATGAGACCGATGCCGCGTATGTTCCAGAGATCTCAGCATTTGTCCATCAGAGCATGTGCTGAGGATGTTTTAGTGGAGGCTCCCTGGCCATTACCACCAGAAAAAGGCACAAATGCTCCGGATACTCTTGAAAGGGAGGCTTGTGAAAGGAAAAGGCTTGCGAATTGCAACGCATCATTGAGGAGAATCAATCCTGAAAAATCCACAGTCATCAGAATTGATTCAGTACTACAGAACTACCTTCACCTCTTTACTCTTTCCAGAATGCCCATGACTTAACACTTCTGGAATCCTGTGATCCATCCATGAGTCGTCCATGATCCCTGCACTTCGAGCGGAAGGTCTTACTTTAGAGATGGCAGAGGCACTCTGCAGAGCTCCTCCAGAAGGAACCAATGCGACCCTTGGATCCAAGCCATTCAGTCAAACAGTCGAAATGTGAGGAAGCTATACGTCACCAAATGTCACTGCCCTTGACCCGCAAATCTGTCAATCTTAGGTTTTGGATGGGCATCCATGTTGAAGCCAGAAGCGAGGAAAAAAGAGCCATGTCAATGCCTTCATTTGACGTTCGTGCCATTACAACATGGAGTGCCTTGACCGATGACGACAGTGCAGACAACAAATCTGAGAAATGCCAGGCTGCACTCGGCAGAACTTTACTGGAGGAGTTTCACGATGGGAGCCCTTCGAAGACTCTCAGCTTGGTAGTGGTATGAACTTGGTGCCGTAAATGCTCACAAGCTTGACACCTCTTCCATCTTGGTCACAGTTGGTGTATTTATGTGTTGTTTTATGTTGTTTTTCTATCGTCCGACTTGCCCAAGCTGTCCACTCAGCAGCATTGACAAGGAATGGTGTCTCCTTCTCCTCGGCAAGCATCAATTACAAGGAATGTCAGCTGAACATCATTGGATCATATGGGATTCGTATTGGATATTATTGGATCATATTGGATCTTTATTGTCTTTATGCAAAATTGTTATTGTTCGGTGACCTGACACCTGACACAACTTGCCTAACCTTCCAGGAGGGCAGCGAACAGGCAGGTGAAGAGCATGGGTAAATGTGGGGCCTTGTTGAATCAAAGTTCCTTGAAGCGCAGGTTTCCATTTGAAGGTGTGAACTCTTAATGACTCTTGCAGGCCTGCAACTCATCAGGCTTTTTGACTGCAAGATCACTAGCCACAACCACGGCTGGGCTGGGCGCTCAGTAGACAAGCCTCATGCCAACAATCGCAACAAGACAAGGACGTTTGTTTGGATGTTTGGATGGATTTTGGTTTGTCCCTGTGGATCTTTGTAGGAGAGGAACCATCGAGATGTTCATTAAAATCAAAATCGAAAGACAAATTGAAGGCATCGCTGTGATATGCTGTGCTAGTCTTTGGGATACTTCTTCAGCAGACCTGATGATTTTTCTTCCTTCAAAGTTGGCCAAAACACCAAGGACGAATCCTGAGTTTACCGTACAGATAGAGAGGGCCAATGCCTCGGTTGTTTCACCTCGTCCAGGGGATTCAAGGATCATTCAAGGATCATTCGATCATTTTCAGATTCAACCGTGGAGCATTGCAGCCGCTTTTCAAGGCTCATGGTTCCTCATTGGGTCTCAATTTGGATGCGCTGGATGGGCAGACATTGATCATTAGTGCGATCAAGGCCATTTGCTTGAGAAAGAGTAAAAGATCTGATATTATGTTTTTACTATTTGTTTGTTTTTGTCGGTACCTGTGGTTATTTGTGTTGTTGGGTGTTGTCTAGTTGTCTCTTTTCCCAGGTGGGGCCAGTGCGTTTGAGACTCAGCCAAAGGAGCAGCGTGCAAGGACTTCCTCGCGTTTCATGATGTTTTGCCATGTTTTGTGAGAGCATGATATGATATGTGCCTTTCTTTACAGAAACTACCACATCTAGCATGATTAGCAGTGTATAGCTGCCGTTTCCCCCCTCCAAGGTGCCTACAATGAGAAGCAGGAGGACGAGGACATGATGCTTCAGTCAGCGGCCCAAAGATGCAAGTGGCCATGGACAAAGAAATTGCACTCTGCTCTTGCTGTGGCGTGATTGCTGAATGCAGCTTCTTGCTTCTTATCATGAACCTTGTTTTTATTCATAAGTCTGAAAGATAGTGACGTGATCATCACAGAGTGGTCAGCTGGCTCAAAGTTTGGGAACCATCAGCTGCAACCATGGCGACTTCGATGGCTCTGGATGTGGCTGTGGTGATCCCAGCTATGAATGAGGCCGAATGCAATTGCTGGACATGGTGCGGCTGATATGTGAACAAATGTGTGCATGCCAACAAAAAACAGACATGAAGAAAGTTCAGATTTTGAAGATGTATGAAACTGAATATGATGAGCAATGAGAGCCCACACTATAGCACCCATGGCAAAAGTCAAAAACTACCAATTACTCACTTGCTTATCCAGCCTCATGGGCCCATGGGCCAGCTAAGTTCAGGAGAAGAGTTTGCCAAGAACGTTGAAGAGCATTTTCGGGCAGACGCCGGCACCAAGTGAGGTCGTGGTGGTAGATCCTGGATCCGCCGAGACTCAGCAATCACAAGTGTGCAGTCTTGTCCTGGAACCTGTCATTAACCATCAACTCATATCGACCCTAATGATTGAAAAAACATGGTTCCATCATATTCCACCATCCGAATCCATCCCAGCAATGATCTTGCGCAGCATCAGTCACACTGTCTCAGCCATGGGCATCGGGGAATCAAGGACCGCACGACAGAAGTGGCGTTGGATTGCGGTGCCCAAGTCCTTAGCTCATCGCGCGGCCGTGCGGTGCAAATGAACACAGGAGCTAGTGCTACCAAGGCAGGGTTTTGAGTTAAAGGCAAACAGAGGGGCATGATAGAATATGCATTTTGAAAAAGGGTTGGAGGGTCCAGTGCCAAAATGTTGAGGCGCCCGTGCTGCTGTTCTTACATGCAGACACCGATTTGCCAGAAGGAGCGGTTGCAGCCATTCAGGCCTGCGGCTGAAATGAATTTATCTACGTAGATTTCCCATGTTTTCTCATGCTGATGCCAGAGCAACTCTCAGATATTTGATCAGTGCAGATAGTCCACAAGGTCATAGCTGTTGGCCACAAGTCCCTGATACCATCGCTGCATGACATCTTCAGGTGGCTTTGTGTGATCCCAATGTTATGGGCGGTTGCTTCGAGTTGAGATTTCACGAGGAGGAGGACAGTTGGACCCTTCAACTATGGAGTGCCTTGGCTTCCACAGTCAACGCATCATCGTTTATACACACAGTCACAAACGTACCTAATATTTAGAATTTAGGCTAATACTTATTATTTTTCTACCGATATTTTGCACATACTTTGACTTTGGGTCCAGGAAAGTGAGGTTATCCGTCGTCGACTCGGTGCTTTGTGTCACAGCACCCATGCTCCGCCGCACAAGATCCACGTTCCCTTAATTACGCATCCGAGCATTGGATGCGCCCTCCCCCACACCCCACCCATGCTCTCATCCAAATGGAATAGATAAAATACCACTTGTGAACCACCGACAGGTGACAACGTTTGAGGGTGTAACAGAATGGTTTTTACACGGACTTTGATAAGCAGTATCTCATTATTTTGCAGGAAAATCGTCAAAGTGAGGAAGAAACACTAAGAAACACTTCAAACCGCGTGTCAAGAAAAAAACATGAAGGCATTAGAAGAAAATGGACATGAGTGACTTCATGAGGGTCATTGAGGCGGCATCAACCTCGTCCCAGGTTGGTGTACTCGCATCCAATGCTGCAGAACAACTCGTTTGGTTTTTGGAGACCGAGGGATTTTCGTGAGACGGAGTGCCTTTGAGCAGCTGAGTGGTTACAGGTGAGTGATATGCAGTGAGTGAATTGTTTGAATGGTTTTGCATCGTTTTTACTTCCCTCATTCATCAAATATTCGCACATTCTGCAATATCTCATTTGTTTTGCTTTTGAAGGGAGCCATCACTCTTTAAATCCATCTTGTGAGTTCCTCGCACCCATGCACACTTTCAGCAACAGTCATTGTCCCATTGGCTACTCCACTCCACACCTATTAAATTAGTAGCTTTGGACGCCTGACCCTGTGCAGTGAATGGCCACTTCTAGAAGATGTGGATTTCGCCAGGGTCTCAGCAAGATTTTGAATCACATTTCCCCCGCAACTTTCCAAGATGTACCTTTGAGATCCTTTGAGTTGTGGTGTTTTCGATACTTTTATGACGCCTTTGGTGAGGTCATGCGCCTTGCAAGACTTGGACCCACAGCTTTTCACTTTTTGCCTATGGCAGTGACAACCTCAGCTCGACGGATGTTGGAAATGGGACCCTTGCGACAGCAACTTTTGAGCCTTGGAAACTTAAGAAATTTGGGAAATTGAGAGGAGTTGATTCATTTGGCTTCGTTGGTTTGTTGGTTTGTTGGTTTGATGATGGGATGTTTGTTAAGATGCTTGCGTTCATGTAACCCCATTTAGAATCAGCCTGTGTATAAGACAAGCATGGGTCGTGAGGCTCCTTGGCTCAGGAACTCATGCATCATCGTCGCATGGTACCTGGGTGCCACTCCAGAGCAACTCCGGGACTGGTATCGCTATCGCACGGCACCTGTCCGTACCTGAAGCATGACCCGTCGCTGTCGAAGATTGAAGCTGAAGGCACAAGATGTCACAAGGAGATTTCCCGGCGAAGAAGGAGCAAGGGTATCCAAGTTCCAAGGCTTGAGAAACCTGACAGAACTTGGGTCACTGATAGTGCGGCAAAGCTACCGTACCAGCACATGCAAGGACAAAAAGGACGTCCAGAAAAGCGATGAAAAGCGTTTAACGTACAGATGTTTATCGCAAATCTGAACGCAATCCCGAGTTGTGATTGGCAAGACGAGTCACGAGGAATGGTGACAGCATCGTGGAAGTCAATGGTGCCAGGGGTAGCTCACAGGCCGAAAGTTGGGCAAGAGACTCAAAATATCTCAACATCACAATCTGACAAGCATTGGTACACATACCTGGATTTGATCACAAGCCTTATGATTG